>CAUYRH010006829.1:0-51291 GCA_963574655.1 Perodicticus potto
TAGTCCCAGCTACTTGGGAGGCGGAGACAAGAGACTCGCTTGAGCCCAGGAATTGGAGGTTGCTGTGAGCTATGATGCCACGGCACTCTCTCCAGGGTGACAGCTTGAGGCTCTGTCTCAATAAAAAAAAAAAAAAAAAAATCGAATCATCTCTCTCTTTCTTTCGATTGGCCGATGTCCAGAAAGCTTCTCCCCAAACTCATTGACTAATACTAATAATTGCAAGTAGCAAGATGGAGGTGCCCCATTTCCTTAAGGAGGCTCTATGTGGGTGGCGCCTGTGGCTCAGTGAGCCAGCCCCATATACCGAGGGTAGTGGGTTCAAATCCCACCCCAGCCAAACTGCAACAAAAACTAGCCGGGCGTTGTGGCGGGCGCCTGTAGTCCCAGCTACTCGGGAGGCTGAGGCAAGAGAATCGCCTAAGTCCAGGACTTGGAGGTTGCTGTGAGCTGTGATGCCACGGCACTCTGCCGAGGGTGATCAAGTGAGACTCTGTCTCTACAAGAAAAAGAAAAAGGAGGCTCTATTTGGCTTCAAGAAGAAAAAGGTTAGGGGAAGCCAGGGTGGTACATCAGCTGTCAGCGGACTAGCAGCAGACTAGAGAAAACTTCCCTCTACTAGTCACTGGAGAGCTGCCGGCAAGCCTAGAGGACGGGCCACACTTAATTTGACACACTCTATTTAATTTAGGAGAACGCGTTCCCCTCTGGGTCTTCCTTGTCCCTTGGAGAACATGGGGCTTGCAAGCGATTCCCATTGAATCTCTCTCTTGGGCTGGGTTGATTTGCCAAGATCTTGTCAGCCCAAATATCCAGGGCAGAAATAATGCAATTTCACAATTTTTAAGTTACTCCAATGTCTTGGGAGGTCCGGAACCCATTTTTTTCTCCATTACTCTAAGGTGGGAAGATATGTCAGTGACTTTCTTTGAGTTGTAATTTCATGGTTGACCAAAAAAAGTCAGAGCTACCTTTTGGCTATATTATGCTAGATGGAGAAGCCTCAGGTACTACACTGCCTGGATTCAAACCATAGCCCTGTTGCATTATTAGCTACCTGACCTTAATAAGGTGATTTAAGTCACTTAACCTCAGTTCCTTCATCTGAAAAATGGGGATAATAAAAGTACCTTCAGGAAGTTTGAATGAATAATCCCTGGTACAGAGGACGTGCCCAATAAAAGTTATTTGTTACTTTAATACCATATAACACAATCAATTGCAAAATGTTCAACACGGAGTATCGCCATGTAACTACTATCAGTCTCTGACCGTGTCATTCTAAAACGACTGGTTAATTGTCTGCATTAAGCCAAGCCAATGGTTTGGTGGTGGGATGAGGCATCTGAATCTGCCCATAATCAGAGGACAGCAGATGTAATTGTTTCTACCCACCCTTCCAGCCATGAGGGCTTGAGGGGAGAACATAAAGGAAAAAAAAAATGCTTTGAAAAGTTCAATGCCCCACCCCCCAAAAATCACACATACAATAATAATTGCTATAAACAACAGCAACATACTACAACTCTAAATTTTATGTTTACTTTTAATTTTCTAAAAGCCCAGTATGGTTCAGCTCAACCAATATTTAAGGATGTATTAGATCCACTGCCCTGAGTTAGGTGTTGTGAGAATCTCAAAGATGGTGTAAGACAAAGCTTCTGCTCTCAAAGGTTTGGCAATTGGTATTGGAGAGGCCAAGTGTCTGCAATTCAATGGGAGGACGAAGAGAGGTGCTCCATCACAGATTCAGAAAGTCACGGGGGTTTTCTAAATGCTATCGTCATAATCAAATATTAACTGATTTGTCTCTATTTGGAACTCAGCTTTATATTGTGAAGAATTCTGGTTTAGGCCGGCTGAGAAGACTCACGCCTATAATCATAGCAGTCTGGGAGGCTGAGGTGGGTGGATTGCTTGAGCTCAGGAGTTCAAGACCAACCTCAGCAAGAGTGAGACCCACCCCCCCGACCTCCCCACCCCCCCACCCCCCACACCCCTCCACCCCCCCTACCCCATCCCTATCCCCGTCTCTAAAAAATAAAATAAGATAGCCCGGTGTTGTGGCAGGCACCTGTAGTCCCAGATATTCAGGAGGCTGAGGCAAGATCGCTTAAGCCCAGAAGTTTGAGGTTGCTGTGAGCTATGAAACCACGGTCTTCTACCAAGAGTGACAAAGTGAGACTCTGTGTCAAACAAAACAAACCAAATACACGAACAAACAAAAAAACAATTCTAGTTCACTCCTGAAATGGCCAAAAAAGCTCGTGTGTATGTGTGTGTGTGTGTGTGTGTGTGTACAGATTTGTTGCCCTAGTCTAGTCTAAAGTCACTATTTTTCCTTTTTTTATTCATTCAACAAATATTGATTGAGCGTATTTTCTGTGTGCCAGGAATTGTGCCCTATTTTTGCTATTAATAGCTACAATTGTGTACAGCAGCCCAGGCTCCTTTAGGTGGTAGCTTTTACTCAAATGGACAAAGTAGGTTAAAAACCTTTCACTCTTCGATTAGGCAAAATGCCCACATAGGCTAATTCTAAGGTGCAGGATTAGTTTTAGAAAGTCATTGGTGGAAAATTCCAAAGTTTAATTATGGACAGATGTGTACCAAAACCAGGAATGGTTCTCAGTACTTTACAGTAAAAGGAGAGAGTTTGTCACTTGTCTGATTGTTCTAATGTTGTTCTATTGATACATACTTTATTGTTATGGCATCAGGTTACAGTTAGACCCTTACTTTAGGAACCCTGTAATAAAACCCCAAGTTGCTGGATCCTGGGGAAAATCACTGAGCAACCCAACAGATGGAGCCATTTTGCTTTTGACTATAGCACACTCACCCTTTGACACTAGAATCTGTTTATGAATCAAAAAATGTTAGCTTAAATCCCAGGGCTTTCCACTCAATTCTGAAAAATGCTGGAGGCTATGTTAAAGCAAACAGTTACAAATAATTCAAAATAGAAATAAATGCTTGATGAGCATATCAGAACTATCAACATTTTAGCCCTCTTGGCTAGGGAAGATCTATTTTTTACAAAGAAATCTTTCTTTTTTCCCCTTGAATCACTTTGAAGGTAACATTATTTTTCCTTGCCACTCAAAACAAAAACTTTGTCATAGAATACAGTGAGAAAACTTCCAGCCCAAGCACACAAGAGCCTTAAAACACGTGCCTTATTATTACCTTTTCTACTATAGTTCTGATAGTCCTTACATTTCACGATGCTGAAATTTTTCCTTTTGCATTTTTCTTCTAGGTTTTTCCCTCTCTGAGCAACTGTTGCCAGAGTCTTTTAGAATGACTGGTATTTGCTAATTGGATTAAGGCGAGATAAAGGCATAGATTTTTTTTCAATATCCTACTTAACATTCCTAATCTGGGAAACAGATGTTCCCACACCTTTTTGCATCTTTGTGTTCAGTGATTAAAGTAAGAAGGTTTCAGAATCTTCCAAATGATTCAAATTCGTTTTCTACACGGTTGAAAGCTGGAAGCCATTAAGATAAAGGCCTTGAATTTTAAATGTAAAAAGCAGGAAGGGAAAGAAGGTGGGGGGAGTCTGATGACTTGTTCTTAGTTGATTTCTATTATTTCTCTCAACTCCCAGAACCATTCTTCCGTTTAATTTGTTTAGTGAAACAGTTAACGCTTTTATTACCCCATGTACAAAGATGAAAAATATTAGAAGGCGCTTACTAAGTGGAAAAGGAAAGATAATTCTAAATTAGGCAGTTATACTAACTTCACTGTGTGTGCCTAAAATACCAGAAATAGACAGTTTATTATCCATCTATCAGGAAAAAAAGTGCTAAATTCAATACACAAATAAAACCGATCCCATCACTCACAACAATTGTGTCTCAATTTTCTTTTGTTTCTTTCTTTTTTTTTTTTTAGACAGAGCCTCAAGTTGTCACCCTTGGTAGAGTGCTGTGGCATCACAGCTCACAGCAGCCTCCAATTCCTGGGCTCAAGCGAGCCTCCTGCCTCCGCCTCAAGTAGCTGGGACCACAGGCGCCCGCCACAATGCCCGGCCATTTTTTGATTGCAGCCGTCATTGTTGTTTGGTGGGCCCGGGCTGGATTCGAGCCCGCGAACTCTGGTGTACGTGGCTGGCGCCCTAGCCCGTTGAGCCACAGGGCGCCGAGCCTCAAGTAGTAGTTTTTTAAAAAAGCACAAAAATCTTGTTACAGTAGCATCCAGGGTGAAAGTGTTAACAAACTTTTTTCAAAAAAAGTTTAGTAATAATAATGGAAAAAAATCCTTTGGCTGCATTTATCAGCAAGTGATTAATCTGGTATTAGAA
The DNA here is from genome assembly GCA_963574655.1 of Perodicticus potto. Classification (NCBI taxonomy): domain Eukaryota; kingdom Metazoa; phylum Chordata; class Mammalia; order Primates; family Lorisidae; genus Perodicticus; species Perodicticus potto. Next base: position 4,313 of record CAUYRH010006829.1, read on the forward strand.
AAACCTCACATTTTCCACCACCAATACTTGGAATGAAAGATGTGCGGGGCCTCTGTCTACATTTGGTTTTACACAAAAGTCCTGGTGTGCATAAAGAAAGTAGAGATTCTGGGCCCTGCTTCCAGGGATTCTGAAGCAGGTTCTGATAGGGCCAAATGTAGGGACCCCAGATAGAACTGTCCCACCCAGGAAGGAATGAATGCGCCAACCCCTCCCCTCCAAACTCTTATAGTCTCACCCCCCTTAACCCACGTGCTGACTTCTTTTGCAGACTCAGCCCACTTACACCCGAGTGAATAAAGGCCACGTTGCCCACGAAAGACCATGAGGCACAGGGCCTGGGCGGCGCCATCTTATTCGAGTACCATAGGCCTGCTCAGTTCCCGGATAAGCTATAAAAATCACAAGCGCCCAACTCCCCTGGCCAAAGCCAATCGACTTACAGGAGGCCTAATAAGGTATAGAAACAGGGCTCAACCAATCAGGGGCCGCCCCTTTGTTCCCATACCCTAACCTCGTATCCTAACCTCATAAATACCTGACCGGCCCTATCGTCGGGGCTCTTTCCGGGACCTGCTGCATCAGGCAATGGAGAACCCCAAACCCCGAGCTTGAGTAATAAAAACTCTTTTGTTCTTGCATCGGATTCGGCTCCTTGGGGGTCTGTGGGGACGGGGTACTCTGGGCACAACAACCCACACAGAAGAAGGTTGCCTGGGAACTTGCAGTTTTAACCAACAGCCCTAGATGATTCTGATGTTGGTGGTCCAGAGACTGTTTTTGGAGAAGCCTGTTTCTGTAGCTCAACTTGAATTCCGTAACAATGCAACTCAGCCTCTGATGGCCACCCTCTACTCACAGTACTGGGTTTTTATTTAATTTTTATTTATGTACTTATTTATTTAGAGACAGGATCTGACTCTGTCCTCCTAGGTAGATTGCCATGACCTCATAGCTCACAACTGCAACTCTTGGGCTCACGTGATCCTCTTCCTTCTGCCTCCCAAATAGCTGGGACTGCAGCTATTTTTAGTAGAGATGGGTCCCATTCTTGCTCAGGCTGGTCGTGAACTCCTGAGCTCAAGCAACCCACCTGGGCCTCAGCCTCCCAGAGTGCTAACGTTACAGGCGTGAGCCACCATGCCCAGTCACAGTGATGGTTTAAATATCCTTCAACAGGCTTGGCGCCTGTAGCACAGTGGTTATGGCACCAGCCACATACACTGAGGGTGGCGGTTTTGAACCTGGCCCAGGCCAGCTAAACAATAACAACTACAACAAAAAATAGCCGGGTGTTGTTGTGGGTGCCTGTAGTTCCAGCTACCTGGGAGGCTGAGGCAAGAGAATCGCCTAAGCCCTGGAGTTGGAGTTTGCTGTGAGCTGTGATGCCACGGCACTCTACCGAGGGCGATAAAGTGAGGCTCTGTCTCAAAAAAAAAAAAAAAATCCTTCAACAAAGATTCTCAGGGGGATGACTTCAAAATGAATTGATATCTTGAATACACTCAGAATTATCCTCATTTATGCCAGTTGGCCAAGGTGTGTGGATTGTCTGAGCTCATGATTTTGAGACCAGCCTTAGCAAGAGCGAGACCCCATCTCTAAAAAATAGTCGGGCGTTGTGGCCGGCACCTGTAGTCCCAGTTACTTGAGAGGCTGAGGCAAGAGGATTGCTTAAGCCCAAGGGTCTGAGGTTGCTGTGAGCTGTGACACCACGGCACTCTACCGAGGTGACAGAGTGAGACTCTGCCTCAAAAAAAAAATTATGCCAGTTACTTTTTGCTGAACACCTTTGATCTTTTGACCAAACCTCTGTGATTAGTGAATGTGCAAAGGCATGTCTGGTAACGCTCTACTAACCACGTTACATGTTTGGCCAGAATGCTCTGGTTAGATAAGAAGAGATGGCGCTGCCTATTCACCCAGCTTCAAAATTCAAATGATGTGTTAGAATTCAAATAAAGGGTTCTTAACCTACCACTGTTACATATTAGAGTAGTGATTATGTCCCTTAGAGCAAATACTCATAAACGTCATGTATACATTCAAGAGATGCTGGAAGAGTAAAAGGAAAGAGTTGAGTTTAGACAAGGACCCAATTACTTGACAATCGGTATATAGTATGTCTGTTTTGCTAAACATTTTGCTGGGGTGCAAAGCAACTCCACATGACATTTCTACCAGCTATCAGTTTAGAGGTATTCATGCAAGCAAGATTTGAGAAGGCTTCTGGTGTATTATAGATTGCCTCTGAGTAGTTTGTCCCTTATCACAAACACCTGGAGGTGGAGGAGGCGAAAGGAGATGGCTGTATCAGACAATGCCTTTTCTTCCTAAATACCAGGGCACTTGCACCAGTGAGGCCAGACACACGCTTACAAATGAGGTATAAGGCAACAGCTCCTCTGTTGGCACCCTGCAGGAAGGAAAGGAAATACAGTAGCATATGCTATATGTTCACAACTCTTTCTTCTGTTCGCTTCACCGTGCCATGGCTTCCCTGGTAAATTGTGCTTCTCTGCCCCCTTGACTTTGAGGTTGGTCATATGACTTGCTCTAAAAGTGGGTGGAAGTGATAATGAGTGAGTTCTGAGCTAAGTTGTTAAAAAGGAGTGCAAATTTCTTCCAGGCCCTTCTTGCAGAACTGTCATCAACCGTGAAAAAAGCGTGTCTCAGGTAGCTGCTAACTCCTGAGGGAGACACATATGGAACAGGCCTCGATCTGATTTACAGGCAGCCTTAAGCAGAGCTGCTAAAGCTGACCCATAGACACATGAGTGGGAAAAATGAGTGTTGTTCTGATAAGCCACTAAGATTTTAGGGGGGGTTGTTTGTTATGCAGCAGCATCATAGCATCAGCTGACTAATGCAGGAGGGTAACCACCATTTATTTACTTATGGCTCATTTCTTTCCTAAGCACCATCCATTTACATTAGCTCCTTTCATTTATAAAATTTCCCTTTGAAGTGTACCAATGCTCCCATCTTTCATAAAACGTCAGCTCAGATAAGGCAAGGTATCACAGTTAATGAGTGGCCAAGTCAGAAATTCAAATTCACATGTGCACGTATACCAATATGGTGATTACTCCATTGCCTTCTCCCAACTTCCTGCAGTTTAAATCACAGGTAATAGCAACAATGACAACCTAAAAACCAATCTCACACTTTTATGAAGGGCTTCACAGTTCAACACACTTTCATGTATCTTCTTTCATCAATAAGAAAATGTCCAATTACTAATTGGGGGATTCAGTCCTGTTTAGTTTTGCTTTAGATTGAATCACAGCCCATGAAATTTGAAATGGTTAAGTCTTTGGCTTGGAAAGTATTGTGCTTTAAAAACCACAGGAAGGCCTAAAATAGACTGGAATATCCTGAAGTTGCAGGTATGAGAGAAATAATAATAGCTGGTTGAGCCAGTGTTTGGAACCTTTCTTGATCAAAGCAGACAGATGCAGTAGAAACTACTTAGGACCTTACTCTGTAGCCCTACTGGAAGAGATTACCACTCAGAAGGCACCCCCAGGATTTTTCAACTCCGGCTGCACATTAGAAGAATTATCTGAGGAGCTCAAGGAAAGGAAACATCTAGGCCTTGCTGCCAAACCAACAGAATCACAATTTCGGGGTGTCAGGCTGGGCATTGGTAGTTTGGAAGGCTCCCCAGGTAATTCTAACATGCTGTCAGGGTTGAGTCCCGCTAAACTAGGAGAGAAGACACAATGTATTTGGCTGACATGTGATATTAGAAACCAATTCCACTCACCCCTGGTGATGGAGTAAGGCTCAGTTTTATTTATTTTTATTTTTTCTTCTGAGACAGAGTCTCATTATGTCACCCTCAGTAGAGTGCTTGTGCGTCACAGCTCACAGCAACCTCAAACTCTTGCCTCAGCCTCCCAAGTGCCCGCCACAATGCCCGGCTATTTTTTTTGTTGCAGTTGTCCTTGTTGTTTTAGCAGGCCTGGGCTGGGCTCGAACCTGCCAGCCTCCGTGTATGTGGCTGGAGCCCTGCCCACTGAGCTACGGGTTTTACATGTCTTTGAACTTCCCACCTGGTGACTCCTATCATTCTTTCTTCCCTACCACTTCCGTTTCTTCCACTGACTATTAAATCTGCATTTATTTATACTTAAATCCACATTTATATCAATTCCCAAAACAGTGTTTGCCAAAGGATTGACCATAAAAGTCTATAAAGTTTGTAAAAAATTCACTAATACTGAGGTCCTATAGCAAGTTAACTTAATAGAAGAGATGTCACTGGCTTTGCTAGCAAAAAGAAAAACAAAATTGAAAATCAAAGCCTGTCTTTAATATTGCTTCTACATGTGGTTCACGCTTCCCTATAAATATTTCAGGGCACTGAAATTCTGGTTTAATTTGCACATTCAAGTTCCCAGGAATTAGCTTTGATTTGTACAACCAGAGATCATGCATGCTGACTCCAGAGGCCCTTGTGGCCCTTATCTGGTTGCTTTCTCAGTCTGTGTGGGAAACGTCCTGTCTCTCTAAGCTTCAGATGCACTGGCAGTAGTTAATTTCAATACATTTGAATAAAATAACATTTAACATTTATGGAGTGCTTTCCATGTGCCAGGTATTATTCTTAATGTTCTAGTATGCATTGGTTCTTTTAATACTTAACCCCATGAGGGAGAATATTATTGCCCCCATTTTATAGAGAGAAAAAAAGCAGAGGCACAGAGAAGCAAGGTGCCCACTTAACTAAATAATTATTTAGTTTAGTTACACACTTAACGAAATAATTAAGCTGGGCATGGATCCCAATAGTCTAGTTTCAGAATTTGGACATTTAGCCACTAGATAGGGCACCTTTTAGGTACATTTTAGGAGAGGACCTGGAGCAAATGGTACTCTCATTGCTGCTGGTGGGAGTGTAAATTAAACAACCACTAACTGTTGGCAGTATTTACTAAAGCTGAACGTATGTCCACCCCGTGACCTAGTAATTCCTGGGTATATACCCACCAAAACTGTATACTCATGTTGGTGACAAGACATGAACTTGAGTGTTTATAGCAGCGCTACTCCTAGCAACGCTGAACTGGAAACTACCCAAATGTCACTCAATAGGAAAATGGGTAAATAAATTCTGCTGTATTTATACTGCTATGCAGCAGCGAGAATGAACAATTGACCACTTCATGGAGCGACTAGGGTGACTCTCACAAACATAATGCTGATGGACAAAGAACAGGGAAAAGAGGCTGTGCTATATGAGTCTATTTACATACAGTCCGAAGACGGGCTAGGAAGAATCTCTGGGGCCAGTGAGGGCTTCTGGGGTATGAGTAACATCCTGTTTCTTCATCTGGGTGCTAGCCACAAGGGTGTGTTTAGGTTTTGAAAATTTGGCGAGCTGTACACTTAGGTTAGATGCACTTTTCTGAGTGTGCATTGTATAGCAATACAAAGTTTGAAAGAGCACTACTATCTGGGATCAAACATTATCTAGGTTAGAAGATTTAGGGAAATATCTTCATTAAAGTAGTAACCAGATCTGAGTCTGTTTAGCTTCTGGTGAGATCGGGAGCATTCAGGGTGGTGTGGACCTACGCTAGGTAAGTATCTTCCAATAAAGGTATTCCTGCTTGAGAAACATTGTCCTTAAAGGCGATGGTAGTTTCAGACACTTCTTGTCTTCTCACTTATCCACTTCTTATCTCAAACACCAACCCGATGAGTTAATAATTACAAGAGGAGATGATCAACTCGGTCAGGCATTCTGGTCTGTACAGAGTGCCCCATGCTCGCCCCCAGATAGTGTCTTAGAGGAGAGCTGACTAATGCGAAGTGAATGAAGGCATCAGAACAAGGCATACTGGCTCATTCACCTTTGGGGCTTCTGGAGCAGGAATTTACTTACAGGGGTGCAGACAAAAGCAGAACATTGGCTTCTTTTATAGAAATCTTTTTTTTTTTTTTTTGCAGTTTGTTTAGCCAGGGCCAGGTTTGAACTTGCTACCTCTGGTATATGGGGCCGGCGTTTTATAGAAATCTTGAAGAATGAGGAAATTGAGGCCTGGGGTGCAAAGCAACTCCACATGACACTTTGCTGAGGGGAAATTCCTTTTAGGAAGGATTCTACGCACGATTCCCCTAAGAATTCTCTCTGCTCCTTCCTCCTGCACCTGTGGAATCAACCAATAACCCACCCCTTGCATGCACAAGAGCTACAGCCCAATCCACGATGCCCCATTTATCCCATTTCTGCCTTTGAAGCGTAAGGGACAGACAGACAGTCTTCACCAACAGTCACAAAGGTACTGCTTCGCCAAGGAAAAAGCTAACTTTTGTTTACTTGAGAAGTATGCCTACAGAAAAACTTTTACCAACCCAGATGCCTTCAGCCAATTTCTTTCAATTTACGTAGGCAGGGAAGAGCTTTCAAGACCAGATCAAAAATTATAATCAAACACCCACAAAATTCACCTTTGTATTAGGCAGAACAATGGCGCTCCACCTTGCTCTTGCCCATGAACCAAGCCATGTTCCCAGAGAAATAGAAACAAGGAAATCATATCTCTGTTTTCCCTCTCTTCATCTGTGCATGACTGAGAATTATGGTATAACTTTGGCGAAGACTTTTGTTAGCGTTCTGATTATTCTCAGGGGGAAAATCATCTTGAAAGTAACTAGGTTGATTAAATTAGTGAATTCATTCATCATTCATTTTTTTTGAATTTGCTTCCAGCTCCAATTTCCAATTGAATTTTCAATCTCAAGCTATTTCCAGAATTGGATTTATTCTCACCTCATCCTCTCCATCACTTCTGTCTGTCATCCTCTCTTTCCATTATAAACTCATCGCTGCCCAGGTAGAGCAGCGGTTCTCAACCTGTGGGAACTGTATTAAAGGGTTGTGGCATTAGGAAGGTTGAGAACCACTGGCTTAGAGGGACTAAAGCTGAGAATCTCAACATGGCTTCCATGGTGGAAAATTTTTCAAAGATTTCCCTCTAGATGGGTATGGATAGTCAAATACTACAAAAAGGCCTCAGCTCCATTCTGGGCTACTGCCTGATGATATTGGTCATCACCTCTGTCCAGTGGCTTGGGGCCCTCAGGTTGCATATGGGAACAATCACCAACTTTCAGAGCCTTTTCAATGCCCTTATGACAGCAGAGTTGTGGCTCTCACCTTCCACCATTACTGGATTTACTGAGAGGCCATTAGGGGATGAGAGGGGTCCTCACGAAGCAAGGTGTCACAGCCGAATCCCCAGCCAGGAATCAGTCTGTCAGCAGAACCACTAGGCTGGGATTTCTGCAGCCCAGGTCTTGTGTGAGTTGATTTAAGGTGCATTTGGAGTCAAAAGGGGAGGAAAAATACCTAGAGAGGGGAGAGAGTTGTCTATTCCTTTTTATTGCTGAGGAATATTCCACAGTACAAATATACTTTGTTTATCCATTCACTTGTCGATGGACATTTGGATTGTTTTCAGTTTGAGCTATTATGAACGACACTGTTACAAACATTTCTGTACCAGTGTTTTTGTGAACATAAGTTTTCATTTCATTTGGTTAGATACCTAAAAGTAGAATGACTGGGTCATATGGTGGGTGTTGATGATGTTGCTTTATTTGCAATTACAAAATGTTGGCAACATCATCAACACCCAAGCATAAGAAAGTGGCTAAATAAACTATGGCACACACACACAATGGAGTACCTTGCAGCTACAGTAAAGGATACAAAAGATCTTTGTGAACTGATACAGGGTGGTTTTGGTGAGCTATTATGGAAGACAAATGAAAATAAAAAAGCATATATAGGATGCTACTTTTGTGTAACAAAGAAGAGAAAATAAGAAAACACATATGTCTGCTTATCTTTACAAGAAGAACCATAAGAGGGGTAAATCAGAAAACTTTGGAGCTGGTATCCTACAAGGGGTGAGGCGTGGAAGGGACATGGCAGGAAGTGACCCTTCTCTGAGTATCGTTTCTGGTATACTTTTGACTTTTGAAAGCACACTAACAGTCTACATGCTTGGAAAACAAAATTAAATCAATAAGAATGGGAAGTAAGCAAAAACCTAAAACGAACGTGAAGGGAAACAAATGAGCTTCACTGTATATCGAATGAACATCATAATCACACTGGGAAAAAAAGGAAGTAAAGCACTTGTCCAAGTGACTTACAAACATAGTGTTTGACTAGAAACCCTCAGTGTTGGACAGGGTGGGGTGCACAGGAGGTGAGGGAAGAATTACAACACATTCTAAAATCATCTTACTGTCAGCTCAGTGAAACAATGCTGAAACTATTTCATTTCATTTCATTTATTTATTTATTTATTTTGCGACAAAGTTGCACTTTCTTGCCTCTAGTAGAGTGGTGTGATGTCATAGCTCAGAGCAACCTCAAACTCTTGGGCTCCAGTGATCCTCTTGCCTCACCTGGAGCCTTCGACATAATCATCATTAGGCACAAATAACCCTGGTTCCTGAAAATAACCACTGCTGGGTTCGATTCCCCTCGAAGAGTAAAGTTGTAGACATCCCCAGTTGCCATTTCCAGTGTGGTCTATAGGGGACATATTTTATATGCTGCCCTTGACTCCCTGGGTCTCAATGGCCTTTTAGCCCTCTTGCCTCAGCTGAACTCACAGACACCATGTCCTGCCCTGGAGTCTCTGGTTCCTTGGCCTATTTGCAGCCTCAGAGGAATCTCACCACAGGGCACAAGATAGGGCTTTCCCTGTGGCTGCTGAAGGGGCCGGCGATTTAACCTGGAAGGGCAGGTTTGGTGTGGGGCAAACTCTGACAGAGGGAGAAGAGGGGCCAACATATAAGCCCCGCTCCGCTCCCCTCTGATGAACTGTAGCCCAGGGAGCAGCTGAGAGCATTAGCTATTCGTTGGTGGCACTATTTATTGGTTGCACGGCTGGTTGGGAAGCAATGCTCAGCGTCATAAGGCCTCATCTTGCATTTGAATCTCGTCCTTTTTTTCTCTTTTGGCAGTTTGGCCGGGGTCGGGTTCGAACCCACCACCCTCGGGGTATGGAGCCGGCACCCTACCCACTGAGTCACAGGCACCACACTGAATCTCTTTCTTTTCTGTCCTCACTTTGGCTGCCCTGGATCATACCTTCCACACAAGCATTAGCATTGCCTCAGGCTCTGTTTCCCAGGGCAGCCGGAATAACACAATTTAGAAGAAACACTGGGGCTGTCAACTCTCAAAGACGACTGTTGGAGTTTCTGTCTCAGGCCTCCTTGCTGTTACTCTGCTCACAAGGCACACTTACAGTTTTGCACGTGTGGTTTCTCTATCTGGAACATTCTTCCTGCCCATATATGCATACTCCTTGCCTCCTTTGAGTTGCGGCCCAAATATTACCTACTCACTGAGGCCTTCCCCGATCTTCTATTTCAAATTGCACATATCTTCCACAATACTTCCCATATATCTTTCTCCAAATCTCTATATTATACCTTCATTCATCTTTTTTTTTTTTTTTTGAGACAGAGCCTTAAGCTGTCCCCTAGGTAGAGTGCTGTGGCATCACAGCTCACAGCAACCTCCAACTCCTGGGCTCAAGCGAGTCTCCTGCCTCTGCCTCCCAAGTAGCTGGGACTACAGGCGCCCACCACAATGCCCGGCCATTTTCTGGTCGCAGCTGTCATTGTTGTTTGGCAGACTCGAGCTGGATTTGAACCCGCCAGCTCAGGTGTATGTGGCTGGCACCTTAGCCACTTGAGCCACAGGCGCCGAGCCATTCATCACTGTCTAATATTGATACATTAACTTATTCGGTAAGCTCCAATAGGGCAAGGATATTCAATGAGTATTTGTGAGTCAGATGAACAGATGGACCAAACAGTGTGTGATAAGAAGCTGTCCCACTTCATCACTCGGGACCTCTGTAAACATGTCACAAAGAACACTGGACCAGGAGTCAGGCTCTCCAGATACGAATCTTATTTGTAGTAAACATCCTGTATGAACGTAGACAAGGAGGATCATTTTTATTTGAACTGGGCTTTAAAGTTTGCACTGTGCCTTACCTCATATTTTCTTCTTAGATCCTAAAATTAATTCTTTAGGATGGATTAAGCCTTAGATTTGTCTTGCAAGATGAAGAAACTGAGGTTCAGAAAAGTTAAGCAGCCATATCTGGGTCACACGCACAGTGACAAGCATCATGAAGGCTTTCCAACCCTTCTGCTTCTAGATGATGATCAGATGTGGAAGTGAAGGAGTGTGTTAGGGAAATAACTTGCATGGTAATTTTGCAAGAGTATCAAGCATCTCATTACGATACTGATATTCATTAAACAAATGCCAGGAAAATAAGTACAATATTGCTGAGCTCCAGTGAGTTTTACAAGGCAGGAAATGAATTTATTCTGTCTTAACAATATTTCAGACACACTCTACGTAATGTGATATATTTTGCAAGTGATACAGGTTCTCTTTCTGTCAAGTTCATTGTCTTTGAAAGCTGGGAAAAATGATGGCCAAGTGCAGAAGGAAGAGTCTGCCAATCGGTAAACAACACTGGGTTTATTTTTTTCAATAATTTACTTATCACAGAATTCTATCAATGCTTTTAAAATGTCTTTGATAATGACAAAGAGGACGTGGTGTTTGAGAACTTGCTAGGGGCTTGGGCTAAGACTGACTTGGGTGCTGGGGGACTTTTGTGGCTATAGACAAGACCAGACAGAAGTTGGAACAGCAGCCTCCAGAGTCCTACTGCTGCCCCAGCCTCACAATACTGCACTGGGAAATCAATGGGTGTGTCAAAACTTTCTAAGAACAAACATAGACAAATGCCTACGAAGTGAGTTTAAATCCTGCATGAAGAGTACTCAAAACATTTAGGAGTTTGTCAGTAGGTGACTTCTTTCCTCAATTCTTGCCAGGTTAATGGGGGAATGAATTGGGAACCAAAAGTAAGAGTTTGGCGTGTGCAGGGTTTTAAAAATTCTGCAGTAAAAGATACAGCTCCTACCTGCTAGTTTATCCTCCATTACACACATAACATAGAAATAAGTGTACAGGAAATGGAGTTATACCAAGATCTAATATATGCAGCTTTAAATTTCAGCTCTGGCTGCTAGCTGAGGAGCCAAGGGCTTTACCAGAAGCTGGTTAGTGTTCCCCTGGAGGACTTCCTTTGGGAATATTCTTGGAAACTACAGCATGGGTGGCTTTGTGGGTGTCTAAGCAATGCAGCTGCTCTGTGCTCAGAAGGGCCCTGTCTAGAGTTTAATGCTCTATTGTCCTTGTATTGAAATTCTTAGTAATTTTTATTTTGCAGGTTTTTTTTTTTTTTTTTTTGGCCGGGCTGGGCTTGAACCCACCACACACGGTATATGGGGCCAGCACCCTACTCCTTGAGCCACAGGCGCCGCCCAATTCTTAGTAATTTTATCTTTGATTTTGTGTTTTGACAATCGGGCATGCATAGTGGGGGCTGGGGCTTGGAGCCTGGCCCATCTTGGATTCACCTCCTCTCTGCCTTGTGACCAATCACTGCCACCATTTACCTGGGGCAGTGTCCAGGTAGCATTAGAGGGAAGGGGGGGCATGGTGGGGGGTAGGGAAGCTGGGCGAAAAAGAGGGACACCTACATTGCGCCTGGCATAGTTGCCAGGAATGTTGGGGCAGGGGTCAGGCTTGGGTACATGCCCCATGGATTCTCTGGTTGGGCACAGCCACAGCTATCCCTGCCCTGGGCTGGGAGCACCATCGTGGGTTCTGCAGGTAACTTGGCAGGTGTGAGCCTCTAGCCCACCCCATTCCAGGTATGGAAGTTGCAATCCCTTGAGGGGTGGCCATCTACCATGGGTTGGGACAGCAGGTTGCAGGAAGCCGGTACTTACTTCCCACTGGAGCCAGAACATTGTATGTGGGGCAGTGGCTGGTAGGAGGAGGAAGCTGGCAGGCAACGAACCATATGAGGTACCTGTGAGGGTTTAGCATGACACTAAACAGCAACTAAAAAACACCATGACACGGCCAGGAACGGTGGCTCACGCCTGTAATCCTAGCACTCTGGGAGGCCGAGGCTGGTGGATCCCTTGAGCTCAGGAGTTCGAGACCAGTCTGAGCAAGAGTGAGACCCCCGTCTCTAAAAATAGCTAGGTGTTGTGGCGGGCACCTGTAGTCCCGGTTACTCGGGAGGCTGAGGCAAGAGAATCTCTTGAGCCCTGGAGTTTGAGGTTGCTGTGAGCTGTGATGCCACAGTACTCTGCTAAGGGCAATAGAGTGAGACTGTCTCAAAAAACCAGAAGAACACCATGACAGAGAGAGCATAAAGGGACAGAGAGAAAGGGGAAGAGAGAGAGGGACGGAGAGAGCGAGCATGGAGGAAAGGACACGTGTCATATTTTAGTACCCGTAGCAGCACTCTTGCCCTGCTGTGTGAACAGGGGCCCACATTTGCATTTTGCACTAGGCCCTGCCAATTACGTAGCCGGCTCCAACGGCAGAATCCATTTTCGACAGTTACAATGAAGGCCAAGGGAGCCATAGCCACCAGCTTGGCGCAGGCTGGCCTGGAAAGCGAGGTCGCGCCCACTCATCTCGAAGCTCAGTGTGCAGAAAGTGGCCCTCTCATCCTGCCCTCCTTACTGATGATGCTGCTGTGTCCTATTCACTGTGCCCACACGTGATGTTGTGTGCTGGGAGATCTGGGAGAAAAGATTTGGAGCTGTACTTGTTGCTGGCCCTGATCTTAAACTTGAAATTCTAAATCTCACCATTTTGCATCGAAACCATTTGGGGTTCTCTCCCCTTCCCTCTCGCCCTCCCGCCTTCAGCGTGGATGTGACTTGGTCGCCTGCCTTCCAATCCAGTGGGAACACAGCACTCACATTCAGGCACAGGCAAAACTTTCTCATTTCAAATGGCTTTGTGCCCCACGGTGGGTGACAGCAGGACAGAAATGTTCCTGAGACTCTTCCAAATAGCTTTGTTTGGGTTAGTGTTTGGTGGGGGTGGGTGGGAAGAGCAACATGTTGGTAAGGGAGTATACAGTTACTACCTTTTTTTTCCCCCTTCAAGTGTTAAAATGGAAGCCTAGTAATTCATCTAATAATCAAAACACACATTTCAATGGGAGCAAAAACAGCTCCCTGCATTGAGAGAGTTAAAAGCATTTCCCGTCTCAAATGATACAAAAATAAAAAATCCAATAAACTGCAAGTGAACTCCAGTTTCAGGATTCACAAGCAGCTCAGGAAAGAACTGTTGGGTTATCTCAGCTGTGCTGAACATTTTCTTCAGTCACGCCCATCAATGGTTGAGCTCATCAATTTTGGAACGCATCCTAGTATATCTCATTAGGCTATTTGAAACTGTTGATGTCAAAACACATCACTGTTCCCCCTTAGTTTTTCATCAGTAATTAATGGATTAAAAGTCTGCTATGATAGTATTGGAATCTATGGCCCAGGAAGAAGTTGGTCCTGGACTGTCGCCTAGTTGCACTTGACACCATCACTGCTGCTGCCCATGCCTGGCCAGCAGCGCGCATTATGAGGCAAACAACAACCCCCCGCCGATGATGCATCATGACACATGGGGAGTGCTTGCTAAGTTTAGAGGCATCCATTAGTGGACTCTTGTTTTGAGTGGAATGGAAGTTTTCTATTTAGAAATTTTGCTTTGAATTATTAATTTAGGTAGAAATAAGAAATGCTCAGGTTTTTAAGCCAGATCAGCTTTGATCCACAAAGTCATTCTGCCTATTTTAAGATGAGGAAAGGCTGTTTGTCCGGAAGAGAATTGACTGGTTCTTGAGTACCTTGTAAAGTAGCGGATGATGGGCCGTTTTAAGTGGGTTTGGTTTAGTTACGTCTACAGCCTATTCAATACTTTAACTCTCTACTTACAGACTTTGCTCATAGTGCTAGGCGGCTTCAGGCTGTTTCTGGCCTTGGCTTAGAACGTGTAACAGTAAAAAACTTCAATTTAGTCAGTGTTTACTACAAGCCAGGAGTCACGTGAAAGGCTTTCTATATGTTGTTTTATCTTCACAACCATCTTATGAGTTAAATATAATTATCCCCATTTTACAGATCAGGAAACTATCTGGGTAATAACCTACCCAGAGTCTCACAGCTATTAAGGAACAGAGACATGTTCCTTACCCTATCTACAGACTCCTAAATCCAGGCTCTGGAGTTTGAAGAGAAAGGCCACATAAAAAGCAATGGGCTCTAAACCCTCTCTCTCAAGACAGTTGTTACAGGACCGATCATTATGCAGTATCTCCAAACCTAGCAGAATCCACTTTGTTCAGGAGGACACAAACACGCATACACCCCAGCCCTTGGCCATCTGTACAAGAGTAGTCAGCAGATGCCCCATTCTGGGATCCATTGCACTCAGAGCCAGGTTAAAAGGCAGGCCAACTGTGTAAGTGCTCTGAGCACCAATCCGTAAGAACATCCCCAGTGGAAATCAGTGATCAGTGTTACCACTTAACTAAGACCTCCACTTAAAAGATGTGACTTTTTACATAACCATCAAAATTTATTTTTTTTAATTTTATTAAATCATAATTGTGTACATTAGTGCAATCATGGGGCACAATGTGCTGACTTCATATATAATCTGAAGTATTTTCATCGAACTGTTAAACATAGCCTTAATTCTACTCCAGCCAAGTACACAGTAGAAATGAAAAAAATTCTTTTGGTGCAAGTTCTGCTTTCCCACTACATAGCTGTTTTATCAATGCTGAGAGGCTATCATCTGAAGCATATTAAATGATTAGTCCGCCTTGAGCTCCAACCTGTCCTGACCCAGTTGTGTTATGGGTCACTGCCCGAGTGCTAGACCTCACTTCTGGTCTCTGTGAGGACCAGAATCTCAAGCACTATGCCTCATCTTCCATTTCATCCCACTGTCCACTTGCTCCCTCATACGTGGTCCAATACATGAAGGTCAAGCACTTGGACTTGGCCTCTGATTCAGTATAGAATTTTGGGTATAGATCTTGATTGCCTTTCCTTGATGGCCTGGCCTGGCCTATCCTTTGTCCCCCCGAGACTAGCAGCTTTCTCTTGCTTCCCAGACATCCTGAGAATGCTCTCAGGGTTGTCCCTGCTTGTTGCTTTTTCAGTATCTGTCCTCTTCTCTGCATGCGAGCTCTTTATTCACCACTATCCCCAGAACCAGCATAGTGCCTGATGTGTACAGGGCGGTCAACAAATTTTTGTTGAATGAATAAATGGAGGGATATTTATTACCTACCAGGTGCATGGCACTAAATGAGTGCCTGGCAATGTTATAAAGATTTTATACATATTAAACTCATTTAAATTATTTTTTAAACTCACCTTTCCCCTCACTATGTTATATGTTTCTTGAGGACAGAGATTGTGCTTGTCTCTTGCATAATGCCTGATAAATGCATGGGGATTACATGGAAACATCTATAGTTTTAATTATTGAAGTCATTTTTCTGAATCTACAACTTTATATCACAGACAGCATAAGGAGTCATATTTCTTTTTTTAATTTTTCTTTCTTTGGGGGCACTTTCTTGCCCTGGTAGAGTGCTATGGCATCATAGCTCACAGCAACCTCAAACTCCTGGGATTAAGTGACCCTCTTGCCTCAGTCTCCCAAGTAGCTAGGACTGTGGGTATCTGTCACAACATCTGGCTATTTTTAGAGACAAGGTCTTGCTGTAGCTCAGTCTGGTCTCAAACTGTTGAGCTCTACACGCCCTGACCTCTCAGAGTACTAGGATGAGAGGCATGAGCCACCATGCCTGGCCCAGGAGTCATATTTCCTAGTAAGGACAAAGTATAGATCCCATATTGGAAAATTCTCACATTTAAATGAGCTGCATCACGGCCAAATCCTTTCTTTTTTTTTTTTTTTTTTGAGACAGAGTCTCACTATGTCACCCTCAGTAGAGTGCTGTGGTGTCACAGCTCACAGCAACCTCAAACTCTTGGGCTTAAGCGATTCTCTTGCCTCAACCTCCCACGTAGCTGGGACTACAGGCACCCGCCACAACGCCTGGCTATTTTTTTTGTAGTTGTCATTGTTGTTTTTAGCAGGCCCAGGCTGGGTTTGAACCCACCAGCCCCAGTGTATGTGGCTGGCGCCCTAAGCACTGATCTATAGGCACTGAGCCATGGCCAAATTATTTCAATTTGATTCTCTTGCATGAAAATTGCAGCTGCTGCTACATTTTATGTTCTTTTCTTTCCTTTGATTAAGTACTATTTTGACAATATCCTTTGCTTTGGGTCAGACTTTGAAAAATGTAAAATAAAGAACATTGTCAGAAGGCACTTCAGTAGCCAATTGTAAATAATACGGACCATGTAACTTTACAAGATGCTGTACCTCATTTTGTTTTCATGATTGTTACATACAACTTCTAGGCCCCATTAATATGGAAAATTCTATTCTTAGAGAAATTTCTCTGCTGGCAACACACACTGTGCTTCATCACAGGTCAGGTATGTTCAAAATGTGTCAAAAATCTAACACTTTAGGTAGGCAGCTCAGTGAAAAGCCAATTTTGGTTCTCTTGCAATATGTTTTGCTAAGATATTCAATCGCTCTTTTATTCTGTTGAAATTAGCTGTTCCCTTCTCTTTCCCAAAGTGTGGTTTCTGAGAGAATATGCGGGCACTGAGTTACTGCACAGTCACTACCTTGAGACATTGGAAGGAAAGCAAGAATTTGATATCAAGGACTGTGTTTTTGAAAGATCTGCTGGAACCTGCCTCTTCCCTTTCTCTTGAGGCAGAAAGTTTTAAAAGGGTTTAAGGATATGTTACCAGCCCAGGAGCCTTTGTTTTTTTCTAGAAATACCAACTTCCGAGCTTTTTAAAAGACCAGATTATTTAAAAAAAAAAAACCAAATATTCCCGTTATCTGTTGCTATATAACAAATTAACCCCCAATTTAGGGGCTTTTTCTTTTTTCCTTTGGAGACAGAGTCTTAGTCTGTCACCCTACATATAGTGCTGTGGTGTCATCATAGCTCACAGCAACCTCAAATTCTTGGGCTTAAGTGATCTTCCCGCCTCAGCCTCCCAAGTAGCTGGGACTACAGGCTCCTGCCACTACACCCAGCTAGTTTTTCTATTTTTAGTAGAGATGGGGTCTCACTCTTGCTCAGGCTGGTCTTGAACTCCTGAGCTCAAACAATCCTCCTGCCTCGGCCTCCCAGAGTGCTAGGATCACAGGTGTGAGCCACTGTGCCTGGCCTCAAATTTAAGGGCTTAACCCAATCATTTTATTTTATTTTATTTTATTTTATTTTTAGAGACAGAGTCCCACTTTATCGCCCTTGGTAGAGTTACATGGTATCACAGCTCACAGTAACCTCCAGCTCCTGGGCTTAGGCGATTCTCTTGCCTCAGCCTCCCGAATAGCTGGGATTACAGGTGCCCACCACAACGCCCAACTATTTTTTTTGTTGCAATTTGGCCAGGGCCAGGTTCGAACCTGCTACCCTCGGTACATGGGGCTGGCGCCCTACCCACTGAGTCACAGGCACCACCCTTAACCCAATCATTTTATCATGTTCATCATTTCATGGGTCAGGAATTCAGGGAAGGCTCAGTTGAACAGCTCCCACTGGGGTCTATTACGTGATCACAGTCACACGACTTCTGTGGCTACAGTCATCAGCATCTCAGCAGGGCCGGACAATCACAATGGCTGGCTTGCAAGTCTGGCAGTTGATAGAGGCTGTTGGCTGAGAGTTTAGCTGGGGCTGTCACTGGGGCACGTATACCTGCCTCTCCATATGGCCCGAGCCTCTCCCAGCCTGGTGGCTAGGTCCCAAGAGGGAGGCATCTGGAGAGCAAGTATTCCAAGGGACTTAGGTAAAAGCTGCAAAGCTTCTTCTGACAAGGTCTTGGACGTCACATGGTATCCCTTCCACCATATTCTATGACCTTCCAGTAATAGGTTCTTCAGCCCAGATTAGGATAATTAGATGCTACCAATTTATAGGAGGAATGTGAAGGAATTGGTGGCCTTCTCTGAAACTATCACAAGATTAGCAATGGATACATGAATGAATGAATGAATGAGTGAATGAATGATACCTGCCTAAACATACCTGGAAGACATGCCCTCAAAACAAAACCAAAACAAAACAAAAAAACCCTCAGGCTGGGTGTGGCGGCTCACGCCTGTAATCCTAGCACTCTGGAAGACTGAGGCAGGTGGATTGCTTGAGCTCAGGAGTTCAAGACCAGCCTGAGCAAGAGTGAGACCCCATGTCTACTAAGAGTAAAAAAATTTAGCTGGACGTGGTGGTGGGTGCCTGTAGTCTCAGCTACTCAGGAAGCTGGGGCAGGAGGATCTCTTGAGCCCAAGAGTTTAAGGTTGCTGTGAGCTACGATGATGCCATGGCATTCTACCCAGGGCCGCAGAGTCAGACTCTGTCTCAAAAAGATGATGCTGTAGAAAATCTCTACTTCTTTAAAAAAAATTGCATTTCTTCTGTAGTATTCTTAGGTCCAAAATTAAGACGGCGATTTTTACCATGAGGAAAGGTTTACTTACATTAACTTTTTGGCATAAGGTAAAGGGAAGGAAAGAAGGGGAATAGAATGAGAGACACCACCTGCCAGGTATCCCCTACCCCCACAAAATATCTCCTCTTTCGCCCATTTCCATGTCTGAGATCCCCTCAATAAAGTTCCTTCTATTGGGTCTTGAGGAATTTCTGTTTATAGAAATCCCCTGGTGACACAGATGCCCCTTTTTGAAGAATCACATCTTAGTCTTTTTATTACTGCGTCTCAGCCTTGGGGGGGAGGTGGTTAGAGTCAGAGTGAAGGGAAATTGGGAACATTGCATGGTGAGAGGTAAGTAAAGGGCTCAAAGCCTTTCCAACTTCAGTGGCTGAGCACAAGAGCCCCTTCCCCTAGGAGTATGATACAGGAAAGGCTAGAGGCAGGAGGACAAAATTTAATGGGACGGTAAAAAGAATCCAAAGGTTCACCTCATGCTTCCAAATGCCCAGAGCAAGCTTGGTATGGTGCATAGATAGGTTATCAGGGAGTTCATCCTGAAACTCCTTACAAAAAGAAGGGAGCAAGAAATACAGACCGCCTCCTGTGTGCCGAGCAACATGCTGAGACCTTGACCTACGCTCACAGATTTAATCATGACGACCCTTCACAAGAATACTATAACTGTACCCTTTTGCCGATGAGGAGGGCGGGGCCCCAAATGTGGAAGGACCCTGGGTCCCTCAATAACCATGTAGGAGGCTGGTCACCTTGGAATGTGAGAAATGAATCCACTGAGTATTGAAGGTTTATTTGGTACAGAGCCAATGCTACCTTTAACTAATACAGCCTTAGTTGCGCAGGGGACACACCCCCATTGCTAACGACCCTTGTTATGTGCAGCAATTCTCTTGGGGTGGAGCAAAGAGACGGAGAGAAGATGCAGAAGAATCTTTTCGGAAGGGTGTCTGTATGGAGCCCCCCGATGCAGCCCCCACCCCCTTTCACTGCCCCCTCCTGAGTAACATGTCCCCGCTACCTGGAGTTAAAAGTTATTGCATTTAAGGTTTTGGAGCAGGAACAGCACAGTACCTAGGAAGGGAATCTGGCAGTGTAATGGCAGATGTATTGGGGACACAGGAGTGTGGTGGTGGAGTGGAGTGGGAACAGCTGGGATGAAAGGGCTGCGGGCTGAGGGATGGGGGCTGTCAGGTGGGGGCGGCCATCAGAGGGCGGAGCTTTGAGCTCTGCGGATTGAGAAAACAGTACTGTAAAATAAACATCCCAACCGGAGTCAGCCTTGCTCAATATATCGATTATATCATGCACACGAATGATTTTGGACAAAGATTTTACAAACCATTTGGCTCAAAGGAAGGGAACAGCCTCTACCACAGCTGAAGAGATCTGTTGAATCCTTTCCACTGAAAAGCTGAAAAGGCTGCTGCCCTCCCTCTAGGGGTCCAGAGTTCTCTCATCTGATGCTGGAAGGACACTCTCAAATCCCTTGAGGTGACAAAGTCTGGATTTCAAGCCCATTCAACACAATAACCCGCATCCGACCAGCTTTTTCTCTGGTGTTCTAGACGCTTCAGGGCCCAGCCCTCCAGCTGGGCTTCCCTAGGTGTGAATTAGGCGTTTCTGTCTCTCAAAGCCTCTGTCTATGGGCGCTTGTCTACCTCTCTTTGGTGTCTGATATCGGTGGTATTGAAAATGAGGTAGAAAATTCCATTCTGTTATAGAGATGATGCTGTTGTAGAAGAGCTAGACAAAAATTGATTTTTTAAAATCATATTTCCTGCTTTTGAAAAAATATCTCAGCCACTGTTTTACCAAGTCTAATATTATTTAGGAGTCTTTGCTTCTTCAGCTCAGTCCTATCAATATGCTGATAGTCAGTGTAATTTTTCTCCGATCCTTGGCAATTTTTTAGCCAGAGATCACTTTTCATGGTCATCTCCAAGTCATCCCTGAGATGTGCGGGGCTAAGTATAGTGACTTACATTTTTGCATTTCTTAATCTAAATGAAGGAGAAATCCATCAGGAAACAAGTTCTGAGAAACGAAAGCAATTTCCAAGGGGCCTGTCTCAATCACCCCCAGTGCCAAAACTCCTTTGCATAGATTCATTTACCAGTGGAACGTTTAATATAGATTGTGGTGTGTCCATGAAAGTCATTCTTACAGAGATGCTTTAATTAGAGAGAAAAGAATGTGTATCTCTGGATATTTCTTTTGTGGTAGTTTTTACATATCCCATTTTAAAAAGAAAACATATATTAATTACTTGGATAATCAGAATATATTATCCACATACGTGTATGATTATATACGATACACACACATTTGGAGAGTGGGCCAGAAAATGTAAATCATCTGTAAAGACTGTCAACTCCTATACAATAGAAATATGATGCTAAACACATGTCATTTTAAGTTTTCTAGTAGCTACATTAAAAAAATATAAAGAAGGGGGCAGCACCTGTGGGTCAAAGGAGTAGGGCGCCGGCCCCATATGCCAGAGGTGGCGGGGTCAAACCCAGCCCCGGCCAAAAACTGCAAAAAATAAATAAATAAATAAAATAAATAAAAAAGTGAAGAAGGTTCGGTGCCCAGAGCACAGTGATTACGACGCCAGCCACATACACTGAGGCTGGCGGGTTCAAACCCAGCCCGGGCCAGCTAAGCAACAATGACAACTGCAACAGAAAAATAGCTGGGCGTTGTGGTGGGCACCTGTAGTCCCAGCTACTTGGGAGGCTGAGGCAAGAGAATCGCTTAAGTCTAAGAGTTAGAGGCTGCTGTGAGCTGTGATGCTATTGCACTCTACTGAGGTTGACATAGTGACAATGTCTCAAAAAAAAAAAATGAAAAGAAACAGATAAACTTGATTTCAAAAATATATTCTATTTAACCCAATGCATCCAAAATACAGCAGGACCTCCATAGCTGATCACTTCCCTATGCTGACCACCTCCTTAAATTGGCCTAATTTTTATAGATTGGACATACACCATATGTACATATCAGTACAATAGGCCTCGTTCCTTATGTTGACCACCTCTGTATATTGACCAGTTTGTTACAGTTCCTTGGGTAGTTCTATTGTATTTTCATTTAAGCATGCAATTAATTTAAGAATTATAAATGAAATATTTACATTATTTTTATATTAGACTATTGAAGTCTGGTGTGTGTATTACACTTAAAGCATATCTCAAGCACAGTGGTTACAGCACAAGCCACATACACCAAGGGTTTGAACCCAGCCCAGGCCAGCTAAACAACGATGACAACTGCAACAAAAAATAGCCGGGCGTCGTGATGGGTGCCTGTAGTCCCAGCTACTTGGGAGGCTGAGGCAAGAGAATCAGGCCCAACTAGCCGGGCGTTGTGGTGGGCACCTATAGTCCCAGCTACTTGGGAGGCTGAAGCAAGAACCCAAGCTCTTAAGCCCAAGAGTTGGAGGTTGCTGTGAGCTGTGACGCCACAGCACTCCACTGAGGGCAACACAGTAAGACTTTATCTCAAAAAAGAAAAAAAAAGCATATCTCAATTTAGACTAGCCACATTTCAAGTGTTCAAGAGCCTCAATGATGATCTCCTTATAATAAATGACTATTAGAGATCTTCTCATTAGGCTTTGTTGATTGAACATGAATTTGTTCTTGTTCTTGCACCTGCTTGATCAAAATTCTGGGAAAATGTAAAATTTCACAGAACCCCCCTCCTCAGTTGTTTGAGTAGAACATTCTCGTATTTGTTACCCTACACAAATTATATTTTTGAAACAGAATATTCCATTCTCTTTAATGATTTGTTAAATCCCAAAGCAGTGTCTAGATAAGCAATAAATTGCCTCTCAAAAGCACAAATAAACCCTAACGGAGAATAAATCAGTTCACATCATCATCCAAAGTATAGAGACTACTATTCTCCAATATTTATTGGTACTTATCTCTTGAGGAAACACCTTAAAATCAATAGTTCTTTTCAATTTTTAATGTCCTTCTGCCACTAATCCATCCTGATGTCTATTTTTCTTGCTCAACCAAGATTTGTGCAGGGAGCTGAGTGTTTTCATAAGGCTTTCCCCCCCTCTGCCTCTGTAGAAGTAGGTTGTATTTCATTTTGCAGTGTGTTAAGTCACATCAGGATTTAAAGGTTGGCAGTGTACCATGTTGGGGAGGTAATCTTAAGTCTACTGCCTTAAAAGTAAAACTTGGGGGGCAGTGCCTGTGGCTCAAGGAGTGGGGCACCGGCACTATATACTGGGGTGGCGGGTTCGAACCCGGCTCTGGCCAAAACTGCAAAAAAAAAAAAATAGTAAAACTTGAGCCTATATGTCTTTTTTATTGTAGTAAAAATCACATAATGTAATATTAAATTCATCATCTAAACCAATTTTAAGTGTACTGTTCAGCAGTGTTAAGTATATTCACATTGTTGTACTAAGTTACAGAACAATTGCATACTTTTTTGTATGTATCTTAGAGAAATAAGTAACCTCTTTCCCTGTGTAGACAGGTCGATTTGTTGTCTCAAGCCTCAAAGATTGCTGGATTGAGAATTTAGAATTAGGTCATGGGCTCATAAAGAACCAGGAAAGTGTTAATTCTGCCCGACACCCTGTGTGATGGAGGCAGACAGGCCGTCCTATCTCGTCATTGTGAGATTATAGGGTGCGTGATGTTTTCTACATTACTGCTTGAGTTTCAGAACACTACTCAAGGGTCAAGATGGTCACTTGGTCCCTAATGTTTCTGTTGTGACACTGGCAGCTTGCACCCTCTTGCTTTTAGCCATCAGTAGATGTAAGATTCGTTTGCTGGTGACAAAGCCAAAATGTACACACCTAGTTTCAAAAACACAGATCTTTCCGTTAAGTCAAATAGTAGTACCACCTGTTCAGAGGGACCCTCAAAAGCTTTCTTGGTGTTGTTGTTCAGAAATTTGCACGTTAATAGGCTCCCACATTAAATAGTGTTGGATTGTGACGCTCTTAAAAAGTGATTTTCACTGCTAGACAGCTTACTGGACAACAAAGTCGTGGTTGTTCCCATTTTTGACATGCCAGTGATCAGAGAACACATTCAACTGTATGAATTGTTGACTGGAAATGTTGACCTCAATTTAGCAATTTCATGAAGTTATTTCCCAGCTTTCTAGAGATTCTTTCATTTTTTGTCAGCTTTTTTTTTCATAGATCATATTTCTCTGGTATATTTTTCTCGTATATATAGTTTTTTTATTAAATCATAGCTGTGTACATTAATGCAATCATGGGGTACAATGTGCTGGTGTTATATACAATTTGAAATATTTTCATCAAACTGGCTAACATACATTATTGCTAAGTCATGGAAGAAGCCCAAGTGCCCATCGACCCACGAATGGATTAATAAATTGTAGTATATGTACACCACGGAATATTATGCAGCCTTAAAGAAAGATGGTGAACCTCTTTCATGTTTACATGGATGGAGCTGGAACATATTCTTCTTAGCAAAGTATCTCCAGAATGGAAGAAAAAGTATCCAATGTACTCAGCCCCACTATGAAGCTAATTTAAACAGTTTGATGAAAATATTTCATATTGTATATGAAACCAGCACATTGTACCCCATGATTGCATGAATGTACACAGCTATGACTTAATAAAAAAAAAAGAAAGAAAAGAAAAACTGGTTAACATAGCCTTCACGGCATTTTCTTAGTTATTGTGTTAAGACATTTATATTCTACACCTAGTAAATTTCACATGTACCCTTGTAAGATGCACCGTAGGTGTGGTCCCACCAAGTACCCTCTCTCCACCCATTGTTCCCCCTCCTCTCCTTTCCCCTTCTCCTTGAGCTATAATCGGGTTATAGCTTTCATAAGAAAGGTATAAATTGTTTTCAGAGTAGGGCTGAGTACATTGGATACTTTTTCTTCCATTCTTGAGATACTTTGCTAAGAAGAATATGTTCCAGCTCCATCCATGTAAACATGAAAGAGGTTCACCATCTTTCTTTAAGGCTGCATAATATTCCGTGGTGTACATGTACCACAATTTATTAATCCATTCGTGGGTCGATGGGCATTTGGGCTTCTTCCTTTTGTCAGCTTTTTATTTTGAAACCTTTTCAACCTAACAGAAAAGTTGCTAGGTTGGCATGACAAAGCCCTGAATGGCCTATACCTAGCTAGATCTATCAAACTATTAAACATTGCTTTCTCTCTCACTAGAGGTATAGTTTCTAAATTGAAATGAAATTTACAGAACGCAAAATGAATTTTTTGTTTTTTGGCAGTTTTTGGCCGGGGCCGGTTGAACCCGCCACCTCCGGCATATGGGGCCAGCGGCCTACTCCTTTGAGCCACAGGTGCCACCCATGAAATGAACCATTTTAAAGTGAATAATTCAGTGGTGTTTAATACATTCACAATGTTGCATAATCACCTCTTCTTAGTTCCCAAATGTTTTCACTAGCACCAAATAGAACACTGTATTGATTAGCGATCACTCCCCATTTGCCTTCATCCAGCCCTGGTAACCACCAACCCGCCTTTTGTGTCTACAGACCACCTATTCTGGACATTTCATATAAATGGAATCATACAATGTGTGGCCTTTTGTGTCTGGCTTCTTAGCATGCTGTTCACACGGTTCATTCACGATGCAGCATGTTTCAGTAGATTCACCTGAGACATTTTTTTTTTTTCACTTCGCTGTGGCATCATTTATCACAGCAACTTCTAACTCTTGGGCTAAAGTGATTCTCTTGCCTCAGCCTCCCGAGTAGCACCACAATGCCTGGCTAGTTTTTGGTGGGGGTATGGGGGTTTCCTGCTCTTGCTCAGGCTGTTCTCAAACTCCTGAGCTCAAGCAATCTACCCACCTGGGCCTCCCAGAGTGCTAGGATTACAGATGTGAGCCACTGCCCTGAGCCAGAGATGCTTTAAGTATATCGCACAGTAAGTATATTCTTTTTTTTACTCTTTTTTTTTTTTGATCAACATAATTTAAGTGTGCCGTGGAAGTTTAACTATAGGTTCAAGGGCACCATGAGATAAAAATGGTCGAAAACCCTGCCATAGACTTAATAGTTTAAAATGGGCACAAAGAATCAAAAATATCCACATCAAAATAAGTATATTACCCTGGGTGTGTCTCTTAATCTCTTGCTTCAGTTTCCATATCTACAGAATGACCAGACTGGATTCAAGCCCTAACAGCCATTGTAATGAAAATTGTATGATTTGATTCCCCAGACAGCCCAGGTTATATTTTTCTGAAACCTATTATTGCAAAGAGCTACTTTCCCTCTGTGGTTTATTAGAGCAAAATTGATATTGATGAGCCACTGGGTGTGTGACCCTGGAGATTACACACTGTAGTGTGGATGAGTTTACAATTCAATCGAAGCTAAGAGATAGATGAGTACATGACAACAGGGATATTCATAACCAGAGGACACATCTTGTTAGGAAAGACTAAATATTCAACATTGAACCACTCATGCCCTACAGGGAAACTGGCAAAAACGCCAAGAAGAAAGATCAGCCGCCCTCACTCTTCACGTATCACTGCCGTCTTTGATTTGACCAGTTCTCTGCAGCCCAATGGCTACAGAATGCTTTGGGAAAGCCCAGGGCAATCGAAGATGAAAGGATACCTAGCTAGTACACCACACAGAATATTGTCTCTTGAATTTCTTTTGAGTGTAGGATTTCTTTTTGCTTATCCCAATCTTTTATTATGAAACTTTAAAAATTTAAAGAATTTTACAATGAACACCCACATACTCACCTCCAAGATTCTACCTCCACCGTTTTACTATACTTGCTTTATCACATATTTATCCATCCTTCTTTCTTATTTCCTTTAAGAATTCCAAAGTTAGGGGCGGTGCCTGTGGCTCATCTAGTAGGGCACTGGCCCCATATACCAAGGGTGGCAGGTTCAAACCCGGCCTCTGCCGAACTGCAAAACAGAAAAATAGCCGGGCGTTGTGGCCGGCGCCTGTAGTCCCAGCTACTCGGGAGGCTGAGGCAAGAGAATCGCCTAAGCCCAGGAGTTGGAGGTTGCTGTGAGCTGTGTGACACCAGCAACCGAGGGTAATAAAGTGAGACTCTGTCTCTACAAAAAAAAAAAAAGAAAAAAAGAATTCCAAAGTTAACTGCAGATATCAGCATGCACATTGCTAACTGGAGTTTGTTATTCGTTCACTGATTTTTCTTTGGTAAAATTTGTATACAATGCAATACATAAGTCTTAAAGCATACATTCACTGAGTTCTGACAAATGCATACACCTGGGTAATCCAAACTCCTAACAAGGTAGTGAACATGGCATTTATTTCTCAATTGTTTTCTACAAATACATTGTTTTTTGTTTTTCAGACAGAGTCTCACTTTGTCCCCCCTGGTAGAGCGCTGTGGCACCATAGCTCACACAACCTCAGACTCTTGGGCTCAAGCAATTCTCTTGCTTCGGCCTCCCTCTCCCAAGTAGCTGGGACTACAGGTGTCCGCCACAATGCCTGGCCATTTTTAGAGGCAGGGGTCTTGCTCTTGCTCAGGCTAGTCTCGAACCTGTGAGCTCAGGCAATCCACGTTTGGCCTCCCAGAGTGCTAGGATTACAGGCATGAGCCACCGCACCCGGCCTTAAATACATTATTTTTAAAAATAAAATAGCATGACTAGTCTGGAAGACTGCGATCACCTGCCCCTTCCTCCCAATCCCATTTTCCGCTTTCCAAAGGCCACTACTTACAGATCTTCTAAATGTTACTCTTGGTAACCTTTTTATATACTTTGATATAGGACATTTTTACTGCTATTTCTTGTTTTCTTAAGTAGAACTAGCTATTAGTTAGCTACTATGAAAGAATAGGTTTTAGCTACCTCACCCAATTCCTTAAGCATATTCATTTTCTTCTCCCACCCCTAATATATTTATAACATAGTTTTTGGTTAAAGTAAGATTCAATATCTATATTATTTTAACTAGGCAAATATTGTTCATAGACAGCAGATACTGATTCCATTTTATATCCTAACATTGGATTTTCTCAGAGTTACTAATCACCTGTTTTTTGCTTTTTAAATATGTCTTTCACCAATTCATCTCTAGACTCTCAAAGAAGACTTTGAAATTCCTTTCAGTGTGGTTTAAACCATTAGATAATGCATCAGTGCCATTTTCCCTTGGAATCATCACTCCGATCTGTATCATTCGTTCACTAGGCCTGGAGCAGGGCTGCCCCCCGCCACCCTCTGCAGGCCTTCATCTTACTCCTGTGCTGGATTCCCTATTTCTACTTCCCCCATCTTCCTCATGGTTTCTTCCCTCCGTTTGCTGGAACACATCCTGCAGTAATTTCTTAAGCTGGTAAACTTGGGAGCCCAACTTTATGAGTTCTTGCCTATTTAGAAGTAGGTTTTACTCTGTCATCACATACCGTCAATGGTTTCTCTTGGGCATCACTTTCCCTCAGAATTGGAAGATGATGTCCCACTGTCTTCTGGCTTTCAATATTGCTGTCTGAGGCCACTCTGTTTTTGAATACTTTTGTGTATACTTTTGGAACATTCTCTGTGTCCTGGCGTTCTGAAATTTTTTGTTTGTATGTCTTGGCATGCCCATATAATCTACTCCCATCCTTTATTCCTGGGAGCTGTTGTTATTTCTTTGATAACTTCTTCTCAGAGAATATTTTCTCTGTTCTCTGTAACTCTTCTCCTGATTCGAGCCTGAAAGTTTATCTCTTTTCTTCTATGAAATGTGTTTTATTAAAAATTGAAGAGATTAAAAATTACCTTTATGAAATGTGTAGAAGTTAAAAGAATAATAATGCGAACAGTACCACAATCAACTTTAATAAGAGCATCACTGATGAATTTCACCTCCACGTGAACTTTCCAGATCTCATTATCTTCCTTCCCATCTTCAGGGTAACCACTGCCTTGAGTTTGGTGTTTACAGTGCATTTTTCTTTGTAGTTTTGTCACATACTTCTGTATCTCTAAAGAACATATTGTGTAGTTTTTAGTATTTTTCAATTTTATATTAATGGAATCATACTGTACGATTCCTGAGACTTGCTTTTTACATTTTATGTTGAATGCTTGAGACCTATGCTGTCATATAAAGCAATAGTTTATTAATTTTCACTGTATTTATACATAAGCCATAGTGTATTTATGCATGCTTATATTGATGATCATTGGGGCTTTTTTCAATTTCTTACTAGAAACATTGCTCCTATGAATTTCCTATTTCTAGCTAGTTGTACCTAGAAATGAGATTACATTGCTAGATAATAGGGTAAATGCATCTTACTTTACTGGATAATATCAAATTGTTACTCAAAATGGTTATACCCAGAAGAGTTCAAATTGCTTTATATCCTTGCCAATGTTTAATTTCACCACAATTGTAATTATTGTTAGAGGTATGTAAAATGATAGCATATTATGTTTTTTATTTGCATTTCTCTAATTATAAATGGGGGTCAAGCAATCTTTTAATGTTTATTGGTAATTTATAAAATTTGCATTTCTCCTTCTGTTCAAGTCTTTTGCCTACTTTTTAAAATTAGCTTTCTTCTCTTTTTTATTTACATCCAAGAGTTCTTCATATGTTTTGAATGCTAATCTTTTTTCTGTTACTTATATTGAAAACACCATCTCCCAGTCTGAGGCCTTTTTGTGTTATTTTAAGGTTTCTTTTATTGAAAAGAGGTTCTTAATGTAGTTTTTTTTTTTTTGAAACAGAGCCTCAAGCTATCACCCTGGATAGAGTGCCATGGCATCACAGCTCACAGCAACCTCCAATTCCTGGGCTCAAGCGAGTCTCCTGCCTCCACCTCCCAAGTAGTGGGACTACAAGCGTCCGCCACAACGCCCAGCCATTTTTTGGTTGCAGCCATCATTGTCGTTTGGGGGGCCCGGGCTGGATTCGAACTGCCAGCTCAGGTGTATGTGGCTGGCCCCTTAGCCGCTTGAGCCACAGGCGCCGAGCCAGTAGTTTAGGTTTTTTAAATGACCTTCTACTCTATTCTAAAGTCATACAGATATTTAGAATTATGTTTAGATATATCTTCCATATTCATACCCCATAAATGCATTAATGTACAGTTATGATTTAATAAAAATCAATGTTCTCCAAGATAAAAAAAAAGATATATCTTCCATATTCAGTATCTTCTACATTTAGGGATTGCCTTTTACATTAAAGTCTTTAATTCATCCAGAATTTATAAAATTTTTTCACATATGGAAAACCATCTGGACCTTGTATGTATTCCTCCTGGGAAAACATATCTGATGATTAAAGTAATTTAATGGTTATAAGGCTATCAGCTTTTCTATTTCTTCCTGAATCAGGTTTGGTAAATTACTTATTTTTAGGATTTTGTCCTTTTCATCTACATTTTTAAATGTATTTCCCTAAAGTAGTTTATAATGCACTTTTATTACATTATAAAACCCACAGCATCTGTGGTCACATTCCTAATATGGATCATTCTTGTCGTCTTTCTTTCTTATGATTAATCTTGTTATAGGCTTCTTTATTTTGTTTATTTGAAGAACTAAATGTTTTGGCTTTGTCAACACTCTCTATTGTATGTTTTCCATTTCATTATTTTTGCTATTATATTTATTACTTCTTCCTTTTATCTTCTTTGGGTTTATTCTGTTCTTTTCTCACTACTTATGTTGGGTACTTAGCTCCTTATTTTACAAATGGGTTATACTAAATAAACAAGAAACTAATAATTCTAATCACACACAAACTATTCAGGATCATAGAAATAGAGGGAATATTTACCAATCCATTTTGTGAGGTGGTTTGATACTGAAACTTGACCAAATATGAGAGAATATGGCAAAGGAAAGTTATAGGCCTAGTTCTCATACAAATACGCAGGTACAAAAATCCTAAACAAAATCTAGCAACATATAAAAATGACAAAAATAACCACTATGAGTTTTCTTCAGCAATAGCAGATGCGTTGTTTAGAAAATTAATTAATACATTTCTTCAGTCTGGGCACGGTGGCTCATGCCTGTAATCCTAGCACTCTGGGAGGCTAAGGTGGGTGGATTGCTTGAGCTCAGGAGTTCCAGACCAGCCTGAGAAAGAGTGAGACCCTGTCTCTACTAAAAATAGAAAAAACTAACCAGGTGTCACGGCGGGCACCTATAGTCCCAGTTACTTGGGAGGCCAAGGCAAGAGGATCATTTGAGCCCAAGAGTTTGAGGTTGCTGTGAGCTATGATGCCATGGGACTCTACCTAGGGCAACAGAGTAAGATTCTGTCCTAAAATATATATATATTATATATATACATACAAATTACACATATATAATTCTTCATAGTACCAAAATAAATGAGAAGAAAAGGCATATGGTAATCTCTACAGATGCAGAAAAATATTTGTTAAGCACATTATCTATTAATTATAAAAAATTCTTAGCAAGAATAGAAGGAAATTTCCTTTGCCTGGTATAGAGTATCCACAAAATATTCATCAAACATAATTAGTAATGAAACATTAAAAATATCTCCCCCGATTTAAAATCAGGAACAATAAAAAAATGGCCACTAAAACTTTTCAATACTGGACTGTATATCCTAACTGGTGCAGTAAGAAGAGAAAAACAAAAGGTCTTATACCTTCTACATTAGAAAAAAAGAAGCAAAATGTTATGATGTTATGGTCTGCACAGAAAACTCAAAATATCTAGAATTAGTAAGAGAATTTAGCAGATTTTCTGGTTTGTCGTATGTAAAAAAGAAAAGCACCCTACAAAAAATAATTGCATTTATGTACAATAGTAAACAACAGAAAATGTAAAATAATTATAGTTCCTAAAAGTACAAGGTACCATAAAATAAACATGACAAAAGATAAGTCAGACTTTTGATGACAAAGTAAAAATTCTGCATTGTACATAAGCACAAGCATAACGAGAAGTCTAAATAATTGAGAAATACCCATGTTGATGGAAAAATAAATTCAATATTTTGAACATGTTGGTATAGTATATATCATTGCAATTCTGATAAAAAATCTCAAAGAATGTTTTTTGTAGAACTTGAAAGCTGACTAAAATAGGTATTAATGATCAGAGAAGCAAGAATAGCCAAGATACTCCTAATGGAGGAAAGCTTAGAGGAGGAACTACGTTTACCATTATCAAGAACTACTGGAAACCTATAGTAATTAAGGTAGTGTGTTATACACCAATGAGAAGAAGAAAGTCCAGAAAACAAATCTCTGCAGAGGAAGAATCACTCCAACCCGTTATTGTCACATAAGCAAGAAATACATTTCCATTGTATCTCAGCCATTTTCATATTTTTGAACCTATTTTTAAAAGCAGTTAGCATCTTCTAATACAACTTTTATTGCTTTGGTGGTCCTCCCATAAACTTTGACATGCAAAAAGTAACATCAACATTTACATTGAGATCTTTACCTTCCTGTTAAAAAACACAAGAATTTTAGAGAACTTTGATTGTAATCACTATCTGCCTGACTTACAACTTACTGCTATTGGATATCATGGTTCTATTTTTTAACCCTATATCACTATCGAACTCACTGATATTTTAGATCACCCACATGTTTACTACTTTATTTGCTCATTTTTCTCTTCTTGTATCTCAAACCTTCCATTTAAGGTCATCTTTTTCCCTTTCCACAGTACATTCTGTACAAGTTCTTTTACGGAGGACTCTGTTGGCGTCAAATTCTCAATATAGCAAGTCCTCACTTAATATCATCGATAAGTTCTGGGAAACTGTGACTTTAAGTAAACCAACATAGAGGGCTGTCTAAAAATTGTCCAGCCACGTAATAGTAAAAATGGATAGATACTTTCCAGGTAGCCCTTACATAATGAAACCAATTTCTTCTTCTTCTCATCAATGTTATAAGAAAATGACATTATGCGCAAACATTATTCAAGGACCTGCTATATGTCATCTCGCTTAAAGTCGCATTTTCCCAGAACCCATTGATGACAATACGTGAGGACTTACTGTATTTGGAAATTTATTTATTTTGTCTGCAGTTTTTTTGTTGAGGGAGGCAGTTTAATTAGTCAAGGTCTAAACAATTTACAGGAAATCAAATGCAACAAAATCAGGACAAAGTGAGACCTTGATTAATACATCCTCCTAGAACAAAGTTCCTGATAAGCCAGTGTTTTTCAATATTTTTTATCTCATGGCACACTTGAACCTATAGTTAAACTTCCACAGCACACTTAAATTATGTTAATAAAAAAAAAGAGCTAAAAAAAAGAATACACTAGCTGTGCTTTGAATTTTTTTCAAGAAAAATTTAATTAATGATCTTTAAACATTTTCATGGCACACAGGTTGAAAATCACTGCTGTAAGCAAAGAATGAAGTGAGGGCTTATCAGAGAGCTCTTTTACGGTAGGTGGAGGTAGGTGTCAGGTAGTGAGGAGACATGGTATTGCCCCTTAGATCCCTCCAAGACAAGCCAGCAGCCTGGTGTGGCTGAGCCCAATACTGCACTGTGCAAATTGGGGGACCTGGTCGTCCAGGAGAGGGGAAGAACTGTCCAGGTCATGGGCATGAACAGACCTGGAAGGAAAGAAGAAATAGAATTTCCTAGGGGCCACACTCCCAGGCACTGAGCCACTGCTGACCAGAGCTGATGAGTGGAGACTGAGACCTCCTTGTCAGTCTTCCGGATCTGGCTTCTTGCCTTATCATCTTGTGTGGCTGCTGCCACCTAGCTTTCGCCACATATCACCCAAATATAATGTCCTGTTGGCCTGAAGAAAACCAGTTACAGCAAGCTGGGTGAAACCGGTTGAAATCAGGCTGAACTAGTTCAAAACAGGAGAAACCAGTCCAAGCTGGCTGGAACCAGTCTGAACCAGCTGAAACCAATCTGAATAGGTTGAAACTGGCTGAAACCTATCTGAATTAGTTCAAACCAGCTGAAACCAGTTGAAACTGGATGAAAGGCGTCAAAAACAATCTGAACTAGTCCAAACCAGCCCAAATGGTGCAAAAGATCAGAGGAAACTGGTTGAAAGCCGTTGTAACCAGCTGAAACCAGACGAAACCAGCCCAAACTTGCTTATATCAGTCAAAAAAAAATGGGTGAAACTAATTTTAATACACTTTGTATATTTAAATAATATTTATTTAAATAAATGTTATTCAAATATTTTCAGTGCATTTTATTTGAATCCATTTTAATTTTAATGAATGTTTTTATTTAAAATAAAAATGGGCTCGGTGCTTGTAGCTAAGTGGTTAGTGCACTGGCCACATACATCGGAGGCTGGCAGGTTCGAACCTGGTCCAGGCCTGCTAAACAACAATGACAACTGCAGCAAAGAAAAATAGCCAGGTGTTGTGGTAGGTGCTTGTTGTCCCAGCTACTTGGGAGGCTGAGGCAAGAGAATTGCTTGAGCCTAAGCGTTTGAGGTTGCTATGAGCTATGACAGCACAGCACTCTACCGAGGGCCACAAAGTGAGACTCTGTCTCAAAAATAAAATTGTATATTGTTTGCGTATTGGAAATAGAGCAAGAAAAATTTTTATTAATGAGATGCCTTAAAATTCCATGTATGTTGTATACTTAAGCACACCTCTGTTTGAAGTAGTCATATTCAAAGTGCTCATAAGGTACATATGGCTGGTGGCTACTATTCTATTCCTGTATTTAAAAGCATCCAAGGTGATTTTTTATCAAGTAAGTTTGGGAAATGGTGCATGAAGTTTTGAGCCATTTTTATATGTTTTCTTATTTCAAATTAATATGAGGGTATAAATTTCTAGGTTACATTGTTTTCATTTCTAAGGTAAAGTTCAAGTTGTAGTGGAGGCCTTCACCCAGGGGGCGGGCCCAACACCCTCACATTGTGCACATTAGGCGAGATCCCATTTTTGAGCCATTTGTATGGCCTCAGAGAAAGACATGTAATGTTGGAGTAGAAGGGGGCTGACAGGTCACAGCGTTCCATTTTTATCCTTTCCACCACATTCATGTGTATTCTTCAGACCATCTGAAGGATGGGAAAAAGTTGTCAGAGTGATGTCTTACCAATCTGGGGTTCCTACATTCTGTCACAATCCACAGTTGATTGTGAGGCAATAAAATACTAAAAACCTACCACTACTGAGTACCTACATGGTACAGTATAGTATAGTGCCTGGCACACAGTAGGCACTCACACGTTAAACCCTCAGAATGAACCTGTAAATATTATGCCCATTGTAAGGGTGAGAAGAGTGGCAGCGTGTCCCCCTCAACCCTCTACTATGGACATGGTCTTTTGGGTCTTCCAGGCAGCATAGCAAGGATGGAAAATGCCCTTTGCCTGTGTACTAACCACACATTCATCCTTAATTCCAGAGTCGAAAGCTCCAGTGGTGGGATTCCCCAGATCTCAGTTCAAATTGCAGCTGGGGAAGATTCTTCGCACACAAATCAGCCATTAATTGGATTTGGAAAGTGCGTCAGCTGGAGGAAAATGGTGAGGTTGCCATGCTTTTGTATTTGCTTTGGCAAACATCTAGGCGACCTTTCAAGTGTTTGGGGTTGGTATATTCTAGAACTTGGCCATCAGTTTGAAATTGAGCAAATATTTTCAGGAAAATGAAACTGTTGTGTTTTGATTCATCTACATAGAACTCAGGAAAATGTGTGTGTTGGGTGGGGAGGAGGTGCTTGGTGAAGGTCTTAAAATAGATATACTGTGTTGGGGATAAGCAGGGCTGTTCTTCCACTCCAAAGAACAGGAAGCTTAGAGCAAATGCAAGTTTCTTCCCTTCGGTCAGACCCCAGTGTCTTTAAATGAATAAAATCAGGATAAAATCTGCAACAAGTGGTTTCTGAAGTTAGCTTTACAAGAGAAAGGAAATCAAGAACAGCGTGCAGAGGGGTGAGTACCAAAAGTGGTGGCAACTGAACTGGCAGCGGCCTTTGCCTTTGGGACCAGGTGAATTGGCTGACCACAGGGATAGCCTCCAGGACAGACCAGCATCATCCTCACCCAGCTTGTTAGACATGCACATTCTCGGGTCCCACTGCAGACCTAGTGAATCAGATACTCTGGGGTTGGGGGGTCAAGCAATTAATGGTTCAACCAGCGTGCTCAAGTGTGAGACCTGTTGCTTTTGGACGATGCAATAGTTACCATCTGCTGGTACATTAGACATGCATGGGGCGGGTGTTTTTTGTTTTCGTTTTGAGACAGAGTCTTGCTCTGTCACCCAGGCTAGAGTGCTGTGGTGTCATCATATCTCACAGCTACGTTAAACTCTTGTGCTCTTGTGCTCCTGCCTCAGCCTTCTGAGCCACACTCTGGCTAATTTTTCTATTTTGGGGAGAGACTGAGTCTTGTTCTTCTTCAGGCTGGTCTCAAGTGATCCCCCCGCCTCGGCCTCCCAGAGTGCTAGGAGTACAGGTAGGAGGTACTACACCCACCCGTGGGAGCGCTTTTGAAAAAAAAGTGCTTGGACCCCAGCTCGGAGATATTCTGATTTAATTGGCCTGGGCGTGTGTGTTTTAAAAGCTCCCCAGGTGATTCTAATGTGCAGCCAAAGTTGAAGAACTACTTTAGGGAGTGGAGTCCCTGGGTGCAGCCTGCCTGCACCATCTGAGTGAACTTAGATACTTCACGTGTCTGCACCCAGATCTTTTTCTGTCTGAAAAGGCATTGGGAAGCTGGTCATTGTCAATGGTCTAAAAGGCATGCTCCAGTTCTAACAAGCTTGGGAGCACCAGCTGGTAGTGTGACCTTAAAGCTTCCTCCTAAATCCCTGGCTCGTGCTGGTAAATGAGTAGTGCTCCAAGGTTGGAGTGTGAGGCAACCCCCCACTCAGATCTAGGAATAAAAGGGCTAGCGGGCTGGCTGCTGGAAACCGACAGCCCCGAGGACTTTATGTAACCTGTTGTGCTTGCAAAGATAACCCCCAGGAAAGCCCTCTGAAAGTTCTCGTCCTGAGTGATGATGAATTGCTGGGAGGAATTTCTCCTTTTTCTCATAGAGCTCTTGACAGGTCCCTTAGGAAAGATTTTCCTCCAAAAAGTCGTCCTATTGCTGGGGAAGGCTGTGCCTCACTACTCCGGAGTGTGGCCCGCGGATGGGCAGTGTCAGTATTACCCAGAGCTTGCTACGCATGCGGGATCTCAGGCTCCATCTGTGAATTAACACCTGCATTTCATCAGGATCCTCGGGTGAGCGGATGCACGTTCAAGTTTGAGGAGTGCTCTAGAGCACGAAGCTATGAGATTTCAGAATTGAAGTCTGCCCCGAACTCACATGTGGAAGCCCTACCTCCGATACCTCAGAATGTGACTGTACTTGGAGCTAGCCTCTTTGCAGAGGTCATTGAGGCTAAACGAGATGGTTAAGGCGGGCCCCGGTCCAATATCACTGGAGTCCGTCTAGGAAGAGGAAGAGACCGCAGGGGTGCCTGTGCACAAGACATGGGAGGGAACAGCGAGAAGAGAAGGCCGTCTGCAAGCCAAGGAGAGAGGCCTCAGGAGAAACCAAACCTGTGACGTCTTGATCTCGGATGCTCCGCCTCCAGACCCGTGAGGAAGTAAGTTTCTGTGGTTTAAGCTGCTCAGTCTGTGGGAACGTGGTGGCAGCCCCAGGAAACTAATACTGGGCCTCTGCTAGAACCTAAGCTCTGGGAGATTTTGTTCACAGATGGTATGTCCCCAGTATTTGCTACAGTGGGAACTCTATTTGTTGGGAAAAAAATGAACCCCATTCATTTGGCGTAATTATTCACAGACATGTTCATATAATACCTCTTCGAGAGGGAGTGATTTACAGGGTGTTTGCTTCATCTTTTTAAAGTGGTATGAAACACCAAGGCAGAGCCCTCTTCCAAATAAGGCTTTCAAGAGCCCTGGAAAGTTGCATAAAATTTCAAGTACTTTTCTTTATGCTATCCTCTGTAACAAATTTTGCCATGTGACTAGTATTCCTTTCGATCTCAAGACTCTGCATTCTCGAAAAATGATTTTACAAATGGGGTTAATGTGTCCTCAGGGGGGAAAGGGACAATCGGAGCTATATGCGCACCAAATGCCAGGTTATCTGGAATTAGAGGTAGAGAATGTGAACGGTACACAGAAGCAAATAGATTGTTTACCCCACAGCTGAAGCCCACCCAGCTGCAATGTTCTCTTGGTGAAGGAAGGCCCCCCCAACCCAGCTGTAACAAACTTCTTAAAGACATCCTGTAATACAACAGAATACTGTGCAGCTGTGACGGATGAGGCACTCTGCGTGTCCTAGATGGTACAACCTACAGATGTAACAGGGGAAAAAAGCGAAGTGATTTTGGTGTAAAAAGGGGATAGGTGAACTATATATCCTTGTATAGATAGAGAATATTTCTGGAAGGATTAACGAGTGGTTATCTCTGAGGCGAGTTTAGGGTCTAAGAAGAGTTACTTTTAGTCCTATACCCCTTGATTTGTTAGCACACGTTTGTGCGTGCATTATATTTTAAAATCTTAATTGTGTGAGCATAAGTAAAAACTTGAAAGGTTAGTCAAAAACTCGAAGCAAAGCACAATGCCCAAACTTCTTCTGGAACAGAAAGACAAAATCCCTCTCATTCTTGTCCCCAAGCTTATTCTCTGAGGCACCTTTTCTGCATTATGACACCCAAACCCCCAAACCATAATTGGTGTCACAATGGCACCTGGCCACCATGTCTTGTCAGCAGTTTTCTCCTCTCCGTTCGATTGATCTTTGTTCAGTATTTTGAAGATGTCCATAGAAATTGGGGGCTCCATGATTAGAACCGTTTGAAAGAAAATCTGAACCCTTCATCCACCCATTAACTCTCCCACCCCTATCCTGTGACATTATTGATACAAGACAGGTGGTGCCCCAGCCACCTCTGTGGAGCTGAGGGGCGGACCTGCCGCCTCCACCCTGGTGGTGTTGGTGTGGCAGCGGCTGGTGGGTAGGCAGAGGTGGGGGCGGGGGAGGGGCCGCAGAAGGCTCCTGTAGCCAGAGAGGCCAGACACCTGCTGGGGAGACACCAGCTGGGGAGCACCAGTAGTGTCTCCCTCCCCTTGCACTTGCAGCTGAACAGGGAACCCCCATTTCCCAGGCTTGGTCAATTTCATGCAGCTTTCCTAGGCCTGGGAACCAAAAGGATTTTATCCATTCATTTGTTATGGAGTCCTGGCCAAATGTAACTACAGAGGACCTATGCATGGCAAATATAACTACAAAAGACCCATGCACCCTAAATTAACTACAGAGGACCCATGTAACTATATATATATATATATATATATATATATATATATACCCCTGGACAAAGAAACTGGAGAGAGCAAGCTTCACACACACACACACACACACACACCACCCCCAACTTGGGTTGTTTCTCTCTGCCAGGAGCTTTGGTGTTTTTGTATTCTTTTCTATAAAATAAATCCTGTCTTACCACTGATCTGTAGTCCCTGGATTCATTCTTCAAATCACCGAGACCAAGAACCTACTGAAGACGAAATTCTGGTGTCACTATGATATTTTGTTTTCCTTCTCTATGAAATCAGCATGTTTGTGTTTCCTTTTGCAAAGTCCCATGGTGGTTCCAAGAGCTGACCTTCAGCAGCCACAAGCCCCCTTAAACATGGGGCCCTAAACTTGGAAATAAGCAACAACTCAAAAAACCCTCTAAGTCCCTGAAATAGCAGTTGTCACCAAGCCCAAAGTAAACACCCTGGGCTTTGTTTTATGGTCCTCAAACCTGAGCGTACATCAGAATCCCAGCTCACTATCCCCCTTCTTCCAAGTTTCTGATTTGGTAGATCTGGGGCAGGGCCTGAGAATTTTCATTTCTACCAAGTTTCCAGGTGAGGCTGCTAGTCCTGGTGCAGGGACCACACTTAGAATCCAGGAGTTCTAAGGAATTACCTTAAGGCACTGACCTTCACTAAAAGCCTTACTCTTTAAAACACATATATTCTTAAAATATTTATCATAAAAATTGTGCATATTCATTGAAGGAAATTTGGCTTAAAAATGGAAAGTAGGAAAAAAAAGCTATATCAGCCATAGTGCCAATATCCAGACACATCTACTCTTGGCATTTTATTGGTTCTATAATTCCTAATAAACCCCCTTCCCCAAGGCCCCAGGCTAGTACAGATTAGAAACTCCTATCTAGAATGTCATGAGAGTTAGGGGGCAATTAAAAATGTGCCTGAAGATGGCCTTGCTAAGTGGCAGCTGAAAGTGAAAGCAGACAGGGGAAAATGTGAGTAGACAGTGAACTACATCATGTGACAGAATTGAGCCTGTTCTTCACCTTGACCTTGTCACATGCACAAGGCATGATGGGACCTTGAGGGAGGGGCATCTATCTCAGCCAATAAGCATGGCAGAAAAGAGGACTTTTGAAGAGAAGATACTGAACTGTCCCTGGTTCCTAAATGGACAGTTGGAATTAGGTAGGCCAAGGGGGACAGGTCTTCCAGGTCCTGGGGACAGCAGGAGCAAAGGCCCAGAGGCTCCTGCACGGGAGCCTAAGCACAGCCGTACTTCCAACAGGGCACCACCAAAGAGGTGGGCAAGATTCCAAAATTAAAGAGTCAGAGGGCCTGT
The DNA here is from genome assembly GCA_963574655.1 of Perodicticus potto. Taxonomy (NCBI): domain Eukaryota; kingdom Metazoa; phylum Chordata; class Mammalia; order Primates; family Lorisidae; genus Perodicticus; species Perodicticus potto. The sequence goes on from CAUYRH010006829.1 coordinate 44,442, forward strand.
CACAGAGGGTGCCTTAGCTCGCGTCCCAAGCTTGGACTTTTATCCTGCAAACAATGGGAAGCCATTGAATTATTCTCATATTTTCAGACAATATGACACAAGCAGGTATATATTTAATTTTTATTTTTTTGAGACAGAGTCTGTCACCCTGGGTAGAGTGCTGTGGCATCATAGCTCACTGCAACCTCAAACTCTTGAGCTCAAGTGATCCTCCTGCCTCAGTCTCCTGAGTAGCTGGGACTACAGGTGCTTGCCACAACGCCTTGCTAGTTTTTCTATTTTTAGGAGAGACAGGGTCTGGCTCTTGCTCCAGCTGGTCTCAAACGCATGAGCTCAAGCAATCCCAGGTGTTTATTTTAAATAGAGCATCAGTGAGTATGAGGGGAGAGGTGGCTTTTCCAGAAGGCTGGCAGAGGAGGTGGTGAGCTGTGGATACGGGGCAGTAGTAACAGGGAAGGAGATGAGGGCGACGGTTTAGGAAGTACTCAGGACACAAGGTCAGCAGGGCTTGGGGACCCACTGGGGTGGGTGTGAGAGAGGCGGAGTCCTGGAGGCAGGCTGACTGAGGGGTGGAGGGAAATGGAAGCTCGAGTTTATTCCGTGGGGAAAAAGATACGCTTAGGCTGAGTCAGGGTGAGTTGAAGGTTTGACATGTCACCCTACTGGATGAAATCATTGTTCATAGTCTCTATCAAAGAAAACAGTATATACCATGTGTCACACTTTAGAACGATCTCATTCTTTGTAACATAAGGGTTCAAATGAAAGATTTGGGCATCCAAGGAAACCAGCTTCAATTTTCTAGAAAATCATGGGATATGAATAACCTTATTCCTTAACTTAGATACGTGAGGAATTGCTATGGTGTCAATATAGTCACATGAAGTGAATGACATTAATCAAGCAGCTTGTCCATCAATAGTGTATAAGAGTTGTTGGGACTGAGAACTTGTTTATTTCATGCACCCGAATCTCTACAAAACTGTTTTGGAGAAACTTCAGCCTCAGCTCAGCTTTTCAATGACTTGTCGGGGGCAGAGGTGACTGTAATCATCTTCTTAGAACAGAAGAGGATTTCCTAGAAAAAGAGCAGCAAGGAACACCATGAACAAACAGCATTGCCTCATGCTCTTGGGATAATCTTTTTCACCACCCAGCTCATTTGAGAAAAGAAACCAAAATCCACGTCCAGAAAGTGAAGAGGGTCGTCGGAGAGGCGCAATTACCAGAGCCTCAAAGTGCTGGGCTGGTTGGGGCTCCTTCACAGTTTAACACAAACCATGGTGAAAAGCAAATGGGGCCTCCATAGTTCTAGTTGCAATATTATGGGAGGGGCTTGCTAGCATCCTCATTAGCGCTTTCTATGTTTGGTAACCTTCAGGGAGAGTGTGGCGTTCCCAGAGCTAATGCCTGGGCCTCACCCTCAGAAGGTCTGCTCGTACTGATCTGGGGGGTGGCCTGGGCATCAGGGTTCTTTAAATCTCCCCAGGTGATTTTAATGTGCAGCCAGTGGTGAGAAGCAATGCGTTCAAGCCAACTGCTGGCACTTTAGAACTTTTTCACAGTAGAAAGTTTTAATATCCACTTGGCAGTAAGCAAGTAACTGAATTTACAAGATCTAAAAATATTGGAGTTAAGGCAAAAGCAAGAAAAGAGAAACTCCCCTTTTTGACTCAAAGATTCACAGCTGTGCTGAGACAGCTGGGCCAGTGACTCCCAGCGTGAACCCCAAAGCTGACATTACAGGCTGTGCACCCAGCGCCTGTGAGCTCTCTACTCATGCTGTTCTCTGTGGAGCTAAAATTGAACTGTATTTCAAAAAGTAAGATTCTGTAGAGTTGTCACTAGCATGTATCAAGAACTCTATTCTAGATGGTTTATAGTGGCTAATTTATTTAATCCCCGACACTATCCCATTTCGTGGATGAGGGTGTGGAGGTACAGAGAGTCAGCAAATGGGCCAAGGTCACAGCTAAGAAATGGACCCAGGATTCTGGAGCTTGTACTTTTAGCTCCCACCCTGTACAGCTGCTTCCTTCACAGCAGAAACCGGAAATGAGGACAATGGGGAGGGAGAGAGCGAACTCAGTGCGTGCACCCTGGGGGCTGTGGCAGGCTAGTGTGGGCATCATGGAAGATATAGGAGTTCACGGGCTTGTAAGAAAGGTTGAGGCAAAGATGCAAGAGACACCACCGAAGAGCGGAACAAGAAAAGCTGCCCTAAGAGAAACACTAATGAACTCCAATGAGGGCTCAGAGGAAGGGGGAAGAGAGAATTTTTTTTTCCTTTTAATCCGGAAGGCTCCCCGGAGGAGGCAGTGTTAGAGAATAATTCCTTCTGACTGCACTGCAGAGGTGGAAAGAGGCTTGGCCTTGTTCCAGGGGTCACAGCTGGGTCCCTGGTGGTGCCCCCCGCCCTCATTACTCTTAGAGCCCAGTGTGCTCTCTCACACAGTGAGCCAAGAGGAGCTCTGGAGGGAGAATTTCCAGATGGCAAAATCTTGGAACTCTGTCCCCCAGCCCTGAATTCACTGCTCCCTCGCAGTGGTGTCACTTGCATACCTGTTGCTGCCTCTTGCCCGGTGCCATCTGTGCTCCTACCCCACGTCCCCCATCAAAACTCCAGCCAAGCATGGAGACAAGCCTCTTCCTTGGCTGCTTTTGGCAAGTTGGGGCACGCTGTCACTTTGAAGAACTTTGATAAATCTTAAGGAAGAATAAAGGGGAAATAGTGTATGTTTAATATGTTGTAAGTCTGGCACTAGTCAAATTTCTAAAGACCAGGTTTCCAACCCCACATCCTAATAAAGGGAGCTATATGAGCTACAAAATCTCCGTATCCTTAAATGATAACCCATTGGAGACCAAGGGGCTGGTATAATCTTATATGTACCATCTCTAACTTCTTTCCCTTGGGGTTCCCCTGCTTGAGTTGCAATAGCAATTGGCTGTCAGTCCGTCCCTTCATCCTCCTCCCTACTCACCCATTCATCCAGAGATTAGCTTATCGAACACCTACTATGTGACCACCACTGTGGTAAAAATGGTTAATATTTTTCTTTGCCCTTCACCATCAAGAACAGATCTGATTCTACCCTAATGTGTTAGATTGGATGATCTCAATTCTTCATTCCTTTTTCCGCCCAGTGACCTTATGGTGCCGCCCAGCAAAACAGAAAAAGAATACTCCCCTGTCCACATGGACTTTGGCCTGGCCATGTGACTTGCTTTGGACAAGGAAATGTTAGCCTATGTGCCATAAAGTGAAGGTTTTCAATGTTCTTGATGTTTGGCTTATTCCCTTGCACTTCTGTTGTCTTTCACAAGCTGCTATTTCCAGAATAAGGAAATATGGGAGTAGACGTGACTCAGTCTACAATCCAGAGACCAGCCCAGCCCAACCATAGCTAACCTACAGACCTCTGAACAAGAAAACTAGATGTTTTCGTAGTAAGCCATTGAGAAGTGGGGGCTGCTTCTTATATAGCACTTTCTGGCAGTAGCTGACTTATACACCCAGATAAGGCCCAGAACAACCAAACAAAAGAGTCCCTCTGTATAAGACCATACCATTTTCTTTTCTTTTCAGCTGCTGAAATTCTAAACTTTTTGGTGTGCATGTCCCAATCCCAGGGTCTTCCTTTCTACTTTTTGCTTTGAAAGCTATAGCTGACTAAAAGAACTGCGGCAATCGGTACCCCTGTTGGATGGCCAGATCCTTTCAGACCTCAGCTATTTTCTGACCATCAGGAGCATCTCCCTCTCTTAATGGGGGGTAATGGCCTCACCAAAGTTCATTTCACAGCCAGACTAAATCCCACATGTAGTAATTAGAAGACATACTAGATGGTACTAGTAAGGCCTATTGCTCATGCAGAAGAAACATTTTGTAAGTAACTTGTCATGAGATGGAAAAAACTTTGCAGGGGTTTGAGTGGAACAGTGATGTGATGGAACAGGTGGTTGAATTACTCAGCAGAGATAGTAAGAAATTGGGCTTTGAAGTCAGAGGCCTGGATACATTTGTCACTTACCAGCTGGGTGACTTGGGAAGGCTATTAAATGCCCCTGAGTTTGTTTCATCCACAAATTAGGGATAACATGCAGGGATTAAATAGGTATTATATTATCTATAAGGTACCTACTAAAAGATCTGGCACATAGTAGGTGCTTAATCCACAGGAGTGGTTATTAAGATGATTTAGGAACATAATTCCACAGCAGAAAAGGGCATAGTTAGCAGGGGAAAGGGAGGCCAAAATAACACACTGAGAGTGTCCTGTGTGCCAGGCGCTGTTTTGAGTACTTCACATTTATTAACGAATCTCACGACAACCCTGCAAGGTAGGTGCTATTATCTGTATTATATAAGGGAGGAAACTGAAGCACAGAAAGAGGAAAAGTAACTTTCTTTGAGGTCACACAGCTAGTAAGCAGTAGATTAAGAATTTAAACTCAGGCAGTCTGGTTGCAGAGCCCTTGTTCCTAATCCCCCTGTGTATGGCCTCTCAGCAGAGAGACTTTTTAGAAGGGGAGATAGGGAGCTCAATGTGTGCCAAGAGGCAGACTTGGACTAATCTAGTACCCAAGGGCATGAGAAGTTGGAAACTAATGAAAGAAGCAGTGCGGAAGTATAATCTAGTGAACTCATTTGGTAACCAACTGCAAGCATTGGGTGTTGGAGGAAGAGGCAGAGGTCACTCTACTATGTTTGATTTTTGCAAATTATGAAGATAAATTCTCAATAAGTTGTATGTTGTAAGAAATTACATTATGTCCAAAGAAGTTATCCCAAGATACTAGAGGAACTTGAAGCATCTTTACAGTGAGTGGAGAATCGACCCAACCTTGGTCTGCTGTTCCTGAACTATGAGAAGACAAGTGAACGTCCACTTGGCTTTTTTTTCAACCTAGATGTTCCACTTCTATGCATGATGCCAAAGCCACCCACATCAGGCCTCTGTGTCCAAGTCTCGAGTAAATTAAAATTATCAAAATGCACAACCAGTTCTGATATTGAATGTCCGCCTGAATGTCGATCCCAACTCTCCATACTTCCCAAAGAATGATTCCCTCCCATGCACTGATTGCCTTTGCCCCAGTTCTTCTCTTTCCCTTGGGTGAGTTCACTAAACCTTCCATCTGTAATGGATTCAAATTTATTTACTTTAAAATTGTTTATTACACAGAGAAACCTGTTTTCCTTCTTCAACTGAAGTATTTTTCTATCTGTAAAAATGTTTTAAGTATCAGGGCTTCAGATGGACTATGTGTACATCATGATTCTTTCCACTGAAATTAACGGAAATATATTTTATTCAATGACTTTTCACTTAGCAAGGCTTGTAGGACAAAACGAAGTATGCTATATTTTGGTCTTGTAGTATGAATTCAGTGTGTGTTTGAATGAATGGGTGCCTTTGTCTGTGAGAGTCGCAGGAGAAAGGAGTTTCAAGATGGAGAGAGAGAGCTGATGCCACACGTCCTATGGTGAGAATACATAAATTGTATGTTCTTTTCCTTCCACTCTCTTGGTCTCTTAGTATGTGCTTGGGAGCTGTTTTCTCATTTGGTCCTTCTAAATCTGCGATTGAGATCTGAAGATCAATAGTTTTTTGTTTTTTGAGAGAGTCTCACGTGGTCACCTTTGGTAGAGTGCTGTGGCATCTTATTTCACAGCAACCTCAAACTCTTGGGTTCATGTGATCCTCTTGCTCCACCTCCCAAGCACCTGGGACTACAGACACCTGCCACAATGCCCGGCTATTTTTTAGAGATGGAGTCTCACTCTGGCTCAGGCTGGTCTCAAACCTGTGAGATCAGGCAGTCCACAAGATCAATAGTTTTTGATTTTTGTGGTTTCCTTTTGAGATATTAAAATGATGAATCCACTTGCAAGTCCTGCTAATATCCTTCCCCATGAACCAGGCCAGTGCTCAAGGCTGGATTATGTGGTTAAAGATCTGTGAATAGGCAGCCAGTGTCCAACTCTGGCCTTCTAATTTATATAGGCAGTGCTTGGTGTTTTAAAAAGAATTCAAGTTTCATCACAATAAATGTCACTGTAATGAAGAATTCTCTATAACCTTGTGTCTGATCTTCAGCTAACAGATAAAACACTCTAAACAAACAAGGGCCAACTCTAATGAAGCTAATAAAGTCAAGTATTTTTAGTTATCTATTTTGGTGGCCTCCCATCAACCTGTTCCCCAGGCCCAGGAATCACGTGCCTACATACGGCTTCTCCTCTCTCTCAGGGGACTCTTTTCAACATGTACACTTCTCCAGGCTATCTTCAACCTCTGGACAGTGTGACAGAGGACAGCCCACCCCTCAGGGCACTAATTAGTGCCAACATGACAATGGCTTCCACTAGATTCATTTTCTCCCTTTCCAAAGCAATGCTCACTTTTTAATAATGGCCTTTAACCACATGCAGGGATGAGGAGCAACCATGTGGACCAACGCCAACATGTTGGGGATGGCCGAGCAAAGAAAGACAAGAAAACACTTGTTAAGCTGTTGGAGGAACTAAACCTAAAACCTCCATCCTCTGGACTTGTTACATGAGATGATAAAGGGTCTTACTCAGAGGTGGGGAACATTTTCATGTTGGAAGGCTACATTAATTTAGCTGTAATCAAATAAGGCTACATTCAAGAAACTTCAATTAGATATATTTTTACAAAATAATGTCCATTTTTAACTATTATGTACTTAATTTCCAAAAAATATGAAAATTATTTGTTAATTTCAAAGTTAACCTTTTAATGACTTTGTCATGTCTGCTTTTTTTTGGAAAGCATTTGAATATTTGGTTGCAGCATGGAGGGCTACAGTCTCAGTTAAT
>CAUYRH010006831.1:0-37543 GCA_963574655.1 Perodicticus potto
TTCTCCTGCCTCCGCCTTCCAAGTAGCTGGGACTACAGGTGCCTGCCACAATGCCCGGCTATTTTTTGGTTGCAGCCGTCATTGTTGTTTGGTGGGCCCAGGCTGGATTCGAACCCGCCAGCTCAGGTGTATGTGGCTGGCGCTTCAGCCACTTGAGCCACAGGAGCCAAGCCTCATCTAATAATTATTGATCAAGTACCTGTTATGTGCCCGACACTGTCCTAGGGGTGGAGAAACATCGATAAACGAAAAAGAAAAAGTTCTGCTTTCATTTAACTCTTAGGGGGAAAAAATATAAAAAGAAGGAAAAAAGAGTTCTGCCCTCAGGAGGAAACACAGTCAGTAAATAATACACAAGATCTCAGAAAGCAGAGACTTGGTAAGAGGCAGCAAGATGGGTTCTAGTTAGGAGGTCAGTCAAGTGGGGCAGGGGAGGCTTCTCTGATAAAATGGGATCATAGCGGAAGTATCTTCCAGACAGAAGGCTCAGCAAGTGCAAAGGCCCTGAGGTGGGTGGGTACCAGATATGTCCACAGAGAGGCAAGGCCCATGTGGTGGGAGGGAGTAACGGGGACAAAAGGGCAAAAGTAGAGGGGAGTAAGGCAGCCAGATTACACAGGGCTTTGCAGGCTACTCCAAAGATAGGAAGTCATCAGAGGACTGGAACAGAGGCATGACAGAACAGTTACAAGTTCAATGCCACCTTCTAGAGAAGAGAGGATGGTAACCTACATTTGGTGGCTATGGTGACAAGTGGTTGATCATGGGTAAAGTCTGATGCTGGCAAAGAAAGACCAAGGGAGGGTGAGGACAAGTCCAAGTTTCTGCCATTTACTGAGATGGGAGAGGTGGCCATGGGATCCTTCTAGACATTTAGATGGAGACAGGACAGATTCTTGGAGTTTCCAGAGCTGTCTGGGCTGGAGGTAGTGATGTGAGAGCTTAGCAGCATGGGATGTGGATGAGATCGCCAGGGCTGGACCCTGTGGCCCATGGCACCTGGGAATGGAAAGGAGGCTGGCCAGTCAGAGGAGGAGGAAGCCTCAGATGGGAGCTTTAAGAGGAGGAAGAGATGTCTGTGTGTCAGTGCTGAGCTTGGTGACAGCTTTTCTCTGTGAAGTGGTGGGGAAAGCCTGATGGATGGGCTGAGAAAGAAAAGGGGGGTGGAAATGGAGATGACAGATATACAAAGTTCCAAAGTGCAGGCGTGGGAGGAGTGTGGGAGGAGGGCAGAGAAACACGCAGTAGCTGGAGGAGGACGAGCGCCTAGTGCTTTTATTAGATGGGCTCATGACTAAATGCGTGTATGTGGACGGAAGGACTCAGAGAAGAAACAATGACGCTGGGAAGGAGGGGGAAGCTACTGCAGTCATGTTCCTGAGAGGGCAGGAGGAGTGGGCAGAAGGACAGAGGGTGGGCAGGTGGTTGGCCCAGGGAGCTCCTTAAAGCTGCCAGGGCACCAGCAATCCCCTATGAGAGGATGCAGCCATTTCAGGCATCAGGACAGGAACAGAATGGAGACAGAAACAGCTGAGGCCTGGGGTATGCTCACCTTATTTTTCTCTGCAAGTTGCTGCTCCAAGTCCTGTTTTTCCTTCTGTAGCTGCCCGAGATCCACGTCCCCAACTTCACCATTTGGTGTTCTTCCTACAGCTGGAAGCTGGTACATGGGGTCTTGCATGGCCTTTGAGGTCACCTACAGGGTGGTAACAACAAGCTAAGAGCCAGGACAGGTAATGCTAAAGCAACCTGGGGCAGCCAGGCTTGCCCCGCAGGTGTGGACTGGCTGTGAGCCCACAGGCACCTGGCTGGGAACCAAATCAAACTACAGAGATGATCCCGCCAATGCCTCCCAGAGGGGCAGTCAGCTTTCCACACAACTCGTCTTTGCCCAGTGAAGGGCTTTCTTTCCCTGATAGGCAATGCTACCAAGGATGGGCTATTCAGGCCTCCTGACCTCCTGGTCATGTAAGTACCCCTACATTAAAAGAAAGGGCACTACTGCACAGGGGAGTGTCCTGCTCACTGTTTCCCCACTGCTACCTCCCTGGCAGCTCTCAGCATGACCCTGTACACTGCCACAGCACCCATGCAGGGACAGCTAGGACTTACGCTCAGCTTGCTGGCTGACAGCGCCTCACCCTGCTCCGGGCTCTGCAGCCTCAACAAGTCCTCCTGTTCTATGGCTGCTGAGGCCTCTTCCTCCCGCAGGCTCCGCAGGGCCTCCAGCTCACCCTGCAGCTGACGCATCTGCAGCAGGGCAGAATTGTGACCTAGGTTGGGGCAGAGGAGAGGTGTGCACCGTGAGCCCAGTGACCCCATGCTGCTTGGTGACAGGGCCATCACTGGGTAGGAAAAGGAGAGGAGGCCCAGCCAGGGGGAGATGCCTCACCCTGCTGCAGCTGGAGAATCTCCTGCTCTTTTTGGAGAAGCACTTCAGCTTTTTCCTGTAGACTCTTCTCCTTCTCATCCATTATGGCTGAAAGGTTAGCAGCCTGGGAGAGAAAAATCAACACAAGAGAAGGTTGGCAGCAGTGATCCCTTGTCCTCCCATGGGAATTTCCACTTTTCCACTACCCAAGGTCCACCATGAATCCCTCCCTGAAGAACAGTCCAGAACAAACCCTGCTAAGCTCTGCTCCTGTGAACAAGCACAAATCCATTCTCTATGGCTGGGTTCCTGCACAGGAGCAACTGCCTCTCACTGGTCCCCTGGCCTACAGTGGACCAACCAGAAATGTGGCCATTCCGCCCAACAGTCTTATAAGCTGTCATAACCCTAACTTCCACCCGCTAAGTGCCTGCGATGTGCCTGGCTCTGGTGGGTGTTTGACATACATTACCTCATACCAATACCCAGCATGTGTGATTAGAAGGACGAGACTCCTTAGCAGAGGAGACTCTGAGACTCAGATTTAAAGGACTTACCAAAGGCCAAGAGCCAGTTATTTACAAGGTTTGGGGCCAGATTATAAGACTGCCTTCAAGGGAGGCTTGAAGAGCTCAACCAAACTTCTGTAGCCTTCAGGGCCTGCGGGTAGTGCTGGGCCACCTCAGAGAATTAGAGCCAAGTAGGTCCCCAAGTATGGACTTTTTTCCAGGTAATGTTTAGAACCAAAACTGACCATCAAAAAAACTAGAAAAGGCCATCCTATGGGGTAAAGACTGCTTTAAAACATTTCTCTCCTCACTTCCTGGAGACTATAGGGGGTACCTTGCAGCCCTGAGACTACCCCCTACCCTGGACAGATGGAGCCACTCCGGCAGTCCCCCTGTAGGATGGGGGCTGGTCAGAGCGTCTCACCCCTCAGTGTCAAACAAGGGCCCACCTGTTGCTGGAACTCTTCCCTTTGCTTGCGCACCTCCTCCAGCGCTTGAGCCATTGCCACGCTCACAATTTCTCTTTGGCTCCACTCCTCCTACAATTAAGAAAACAGGAAGGCGACTGAGCTCCAAAACTCAGTTTACATTTTCTTAACTGCAGTCTTTGCATGAAGCCAGACAGAAGGGCACTGCCTTGCAACATTCTTCCCACTTCCTGAGGCTTCCAGGCTGCACTCTTGCAGCAATGTTGTGTCCTTCTGATTACTGTCCTGGTGGACAACCTGCCGACTTCTCTGGAAAAAGGCTCACCACTAGGTGAGGTGGCTCACACCTGTAATCCCAGCATTTAGGAGGCCGATGCAGGTGGATTGCCTGAGCTCATGAGTTCGAGACCAGCCTGAGCCAGAGTGAAACCTCGTCTCCAAAAAAAAAGCCAGGTGTGGTGGTGCCTGTAGCTCAGTGGGTAGGGTGCCAGCCACATACACCAAGGCTGGTGGGTTCGAACCCAGACCACCCAGGCCAGCTAAACAACGATAACTCCAACAATAACAACAAAAATAGCTGGGCGTTGCAGCAGGTGCCTATAGTCCCAGCTACTTGGGAGGCTGGGGCAAGAGAATCGCTTAAGTCCAAGAGTTTGACATTGCTATGAGCTATGACGTCACGGCACTCTACCAAAGGCAAAGAGTGAGACTCCGTCTCAAAAAAAAGGGCACACCACTAAGGGTTAAGTGTCCCCTGAGTACCCCAGCTGGTATGCAGGCCAAAGTGAGGAGGCCCAGGTAGAAAAGCTGCTGTAAGGAAACCAGCACATAACAAGCAGACACACTCAGGTCGTTAGGAACAAAGCGGTGGGCAAGGACAATCCAATTACAGAAAGAATAATCAGTAATTACTGAAATTTAATAGAGTAAAATGTCACAGAGTCACCAAAATTACCCCATTTTATAGGAGAGAGAACTGAGGCTCTGGAAGGTTAAGTATTTTCCCCAACTCTTAATTCTAGTCAGAAAGCCAGCATCTGTGGGCTCAGGGCCAGGGCCCTCAGATACCAGACTCTACCCTCCAGAGTATCTTCCGTCACAGGCCTCCTTGGCCCTCCTTGGAGCACCAGGACCATCCCTGGGACAAACTACCACAGCTCTCCTTCCTAGACTGGTGGCTGTGCCTGCCAAGCAACCCCTGAGGAACCAGACGACTTGTCAGGCACCTGAACACTGGCCAGGGAATACTCTGTAGAGAACATGAAGTCATGACCACTATCCTGTCTACCCAGAACTCCACCTCTTTTTGGAGGCAAGCACTTCATCGTTTGTGCTCCCCACTCCCACTTAGAAATTCCACATGGTTCTGTTAGGACTGACAATAATAATGCCCTGATTTAGGGGCATGTGATTCAGGCCTGGCCAACTATAGTATCTCATCCCCTTGAGCAAATAAAATAATCCCAAGGGTGGCTCTGTCACCCAAGATGAACTAATCAGAGCCTCTTTTTATATGAGAATCCTTCTCTATATGGAGAAGCTGAGGGGCAGAACCCCCCTTCAGCTGCAAGGCGTGGCTAGGAAACGACGAGCCTGGAGTGACCGTGCAATGTAGGACACAGTCCACGTATTGAAGCAAAGCAAGAATGCTGGCAGGCCAGGGGCAGATGCATAGGCCCCAGGCCCAGTCTGACCAGTCCGTCTGGTTCTGTCAGCTACTCAACTCTCAAGAAGGCTCCCTTTCCGTTCATGTCAGGACCAGCCTGGTGATGGTGGCTGTCAGGGCCAGGGCCATGTCGGTGCTCACAGTGGAAGTGTCAGAATTGACTTTGGAGTCCACCTCTGCTGACAAGGAAAATCTGGCACCTGAACTCAAGAGGCTGCATGTGGGACCTTGGCAGACTCCGGACAACACCCCTCACCAGGCCTCTGTGCCTACCTCCTCCTCCCCAATGCAGGTTTGGGTGGCAGTTCTGTTGACACAGGAGGAGCAAAAGGTGTCAGGCTCAGTGGAGAGGACGGGAGTGCCATGCCTCCTCAGGAGCCTGTTCTGGGGAATTTGAGAAGAGATGCTTATGGCTGCTGATGTCTGGGAGACCAGAGGCAGACCATGTGTAAGATAGGAAAGGAGGGCCAGGCGGGAAGCAGAGACTCACCGTACTTCTGTGCCAGGGACCTGCACTGGGCACTTTTCATCCATGGTCATATTTGATCCTGAGTAATCCTTCTCAGGTCAGGGGTTACCATCTTCAGTTAAGAAAAGGAAAATGATTCCCTCAAGAATCATCTCCCAGTGGCTCACACCTGTAATCTTAGCACTCTGGGAGACTGAGGCAGGAGGACTGCTTGAGCTCAAGAGTTCGGGACCAGCCTGAGCATGAGTGAGACCCTATCTCCACTAAAAATAGAAAAATTAGCTAGGCATCATGGTGGTCCCATGATAGGCTTGAGTAGTCCCAGCTACTCAAGAGGCTGAGGCAAGAGATCTCTTGACTCCAGGAGTTTGAGGTTGCAGTGAGCTAGGCTTGACACCATGGCACTCTAGCTTGGGCAACAGGGTGAGACTGTCTCAAAAAGAACGAATCAGCTATTGAGGGACAAGGCTGACAAGCAGAACTTAGTCTATGTGGTCCCAAAGTCTGTGCCAGTGCCATAGAGCCATATAAGATCCAGGTCTGTGGGATTCTAGGTTGACATTTCCAGCTCAGGTTCACTGTGAAGACACCAGGCCACCATGTGCGGCAGCCTCTGGGCCTGGGGATGATTTCCCAGGATAGCCTCAGGTAATAGCTGTTTTGAAAAATGTGGATAAAAACAATTCTACATATATGTGTACCTGGTAACAGTGCTTCCAAATACAAGCAACAAAGATCGACAAAACTAAAGGGAAAAAGAGAGACAAGTCCGTCTTACAGTTGAAGCTTTAGCACACAGCTCTCAGCAAATGATGGAACAAGTAGACGACAATGAGAAAGTATGTAGATTTGATAATACTATCAACCAACCTGACCTAGTTAACACTCAGCTCTCTAATAGCAGCAGAATACATACTCTTTTCAAGAGCACTGAAACATGTACCATGATGAACTATAAGGTGGGTCATAAAACTGAATAATACCAAAGGACTGAAATCGCTCAGAGGATTATCTGACTGAAGGGTCCAAATAGCCAGAAACCCCTCAAACTTGTGCAATGAGCCACACTCTGAAACAGCCTGAAATAAAAAATGTTTTCTGATTTCCATTGTGATTCTTCTGTGACCTATTGGTTATTTAGAAACGTATTTCTTAATTGCAAACATATAGGCATTTTCTTTCTTTCTTTTTTTTTTAAGAGACAGAATCTCACTTTATTGCCCTCAGTAGAGGGCTGTGGCATCACAGCTCACAGCAACCTCCAACTCCTGAGCTTAGGTGATTCTTTTGCCTCAGTCTCCCGAGTAGCTGAGATTACAGGTGCCCACCACAACGCCCAGCTATTTTTTGTTGCAGTTTGAACGGGGCCAGGTTCTAACCCGCCACCATTGGTATATGGGACTGGCACCTACCCACTGAGCCACAGGTGCAGCCTAATAGCATTTTCTATTTATTTTTTAACTTTTTTGAGACAGGGTCTCACTCTGTTGCCCAGACGGGAGTTTAATGTCTATTCACTGACGTGAGCATGATTGGTCATTGTGGCCTGGAATTCCTGGATGTAAGTGATCCTCCTGCTTCAGCCTCCCACATCACAACTGTAGTCCCAGTCCAAGCAGCTGGGACTACAATTGTGGCACCATGCCCAGCTAGTTTTCTATGCTTTTATTACTGATTTTTAGCTTCACTGCATTGTGGTCAAAAAGCATACTGTATGTGATTTTGACTCTCTGGAAGTTATTGAGACTTGCTTCATGGTCAATTTTTCCAAGTATCCAATGTATACTTGCAAAGGATACATCTATTCTGTAATTATTGGGTACAGAGACCCACATATATCTCTGAAGGATATTAATGGTGGTGTTCAAAACTACTATATACCCCTATTTACTTTTTGTCAATTAAAAAAAGTTTGTTAAAATATCCGACTGAGGGCTCAGTGCCCATAGCACAGTTGTGGTGGTTATGGCACCAGCCACATACACTGAAGTTGGTGGGTCTGAACCCGGCCCAGGCCAGCTAACCAACACTGACAACTTCAACAAAAAGTAGCTAGGCATTTTGGCAGGCACCTGTAGTCCCAGGTACTTGGGAGGCTGAGACAAGAGAATTGCTTGAGCCCAAGCATTTGAGGTTGCTGTGAGCTGGAACGCCACAGCACTCTACTGAGGATGACATAGTGAAACTCTGTCTCAAATCTTAGTGGTATGTATATATATATATATATATACACACACACACATACCACTAAGATTGTAGACTTGTCCATCTATTCTTGTATTTCTGTCAATTTGTGTTTTTATCTATTGGAATTTTATGAATACGAGCATCATAGTTTAGAATTATTTATCTTCCTGGAGAATGGTTCTACATTTTCGTTAATAATGGTTCTTGGGGCTCAGCGCCTGTGGCTCAAGCGGTTAAGGCGCCCAGCCACGTCCAGCCCGGGCTTGCCAAACAACAAAAATGGCTGCAACCAAAAAATGGCCAGGCGTTGTGGTGGGCGCCTGTAGTCCCAGCTACTTGGGAGGTGGAGGCAGTAGACTCGCTTGAGCCCAGGAATTGGAGGTTGCTGTGAGCTGTGATGCCACAGCACTCTATCCAGGGTGACAGCTTGAGGCTCTGTCAATAACATAACATAACATAAAACGTAACGTAACGTAACATAACATAAAATAATGGTTCTTGGGAGGTGGAGCATGATGGCAGACAGGACAGACGTTTAGCTCAGCTCTCCGAGAACAACAGCTAAGACATCAAGCCAGAGTCACTGAATCACTAGGATTGGACAGAGATCAGCTGAATACAAGACAGAGCCACCTAGTCCCAGCATACCAAGCAGGTCCCCAGAGTCTCAGGATGTAGTACTGTATGGGTCCTTTGCAAAGCTGTAGGGGAAAAGCTGCAGTCACCAGTCCCAGCTCTTTGGCAAAAGGGCTGGTTAACCACAACCCCAGGAACCCCCAATCCAATTTCACCTTACCTGCTCGTCTAGCTAAATGGTGAAAAACAATCATGGGGCAGAATCAGTTGCAAAATTCTGACAACATGAATAATCAGACTAGATGAACTCCCCCAAGGAATGACAAAGCAGCCACACCAGAAGATCCCATTCATAAACAAATGGCTGAGATGTCAGAAATCGAGTTCAGAATTTGGATGGCAAATAAGATTAACAGAATGGAAGTAAAATTTGAATTAGAAATTCTAGGAATAATTCAAAAGTTGTCTAAAGAATTCAATGAATTGAAAGACAAAATCACCATAGAAAGGATTTCTGACATTGAAGACAAAGCTTTTGAACGCTTCCAAATGCTCAAAGAGGAAGAGAAGTGGAGAGCAAAAATGGATTATTCTCTCAGAGAGCTGTGGGATAATTCCAGAAAAAGCAAACATTCGCCTTATAGGAATTCGTGAAGGTGATAAGGTTGCTTCAAATGGCCCAGATGCTCTACTCCAAGAAATAATGGAGGAGAACTTCCCGAACATCACAAGAGATTCTGAAAGTCAGATAGCAGACAGTTTCAGAACCCCAGCATGACTCAATCCAAATAAACCATCTCCCAGACACATTATACTTAACTTTACCAAAGTTAATATGAAGGAGAAAATACTGCAAGCAGCCAGCAATAAGAAAACCATAACCTACAAGGGGAAAAATATTAGAATGACTGCAGATCTCTCTGTTGAAACTTTTCAAGCCAGAAGAGGATGGTCATCTACCTTTAACCTCCTAAAACAAAATGATTTTCAACCCAAGATCCTGTACCCACCTAAACTGAGTTTCATTTATGATGGAGAAATTAAATACTTTAATGACATTCACATGTTGAAGAAATTTGCCATAACTAAACCAGCTCTCCAGGATATTCTCAGACCCATCCTCCACAATAACCAGCATAATGCTCTACCACCAAAGTAAACTCACTAGGAAACTTTTGCCAAATCCCAACTTCCACAGTGGTGAAAGGATTAAAAATGTCCACTGGACTTTCAAAAAACTCAACACCCAAAATACTACCAGGCTTATCAAAACTCTCAATTTATGTGACTGGCTTAAATTGTCCTCTAAAGAGGTACAGGTTGCCTGACTGGATACAAAAACTCAGACCAGATATCTGCTACATACAAGAATCTCATCTTACCTTAAAAGATAAATACAGACTCAGGGTGAAGGGATGGTCATCTATAATTCAGGCAAATGGAAATCAGAAAAAAAGCAGGTATTGCAAGTTTAATCACAGATACACTAGGCTTTAAACCAATAAAAGTAAGGAAAGATAAGGATGGTCATTTCATATTTGTTAAGGGAAACACTCAACATGATGAGATTTCAATTGTTAATATTTAATGCACCCAACCAGAATGCTCCTCAATTTATAAGAGAGACTCTGACATGAGCAACTTGATTTCCTCCATTACTACAATAGCCAGAGATTTTAACATCCCTTTGGCAGTGTTGGATAGATCCTCCAATAAGAAACTAAGCAAAGGGCGGTACCTGTGGCTCAAAGGAGTAGGGCACCAGCCCCATATGCCAGAGGTGGCGGGTTCAAACCCAGCCCTGGCCAAAAAAAACCTACACACATACACATACACACACACAAAAAAAGGAAACTAAGCAAAGAAATTTTAGATTTAAACTTAACCATTCAGCATTTGGATTTAACAGACATCTATAGAACATTTCATCCTAACAAAACTGAATACACATACTCATCAGCTCACAGAACATCCTCCAAAATTGATCACATCTTAGGACATAAGTCTAACCTCAGCAAATTTTAAAAAACAGAAATTATTCCTTGTATCTTCTCGGACCATCATGGAATAAAAGTCAAACTCAGTAACAACAGGCATCTGCAAACTCACACAAAGATATGGAAACTAAATAATCTTTTTTTTTTTTTTTTTTTGGTAGAGACAGTTTCACTTTATCGCCCTGGGTAGAGTGCCATGGTGTCACACAGCTCACAGCAACCTCCACTCCTGGGCTTAGGCGATTCTCTTGCTCAGCCTCCCGAGTAGCTGGGACTACAGGCGCCTGCCACAACGCCCGGCTATTTTTTTGTTTTGCAATTTGGCCGAGGCCGGGTTTGAACCTGCCACCTTTGGTATGTGGGGCTGGTGCCCTACTCGATGAGTCACAGGTGCCGCCCGGAAACTAAATAATCTTATGCTAAATAATAGCTGTGTCACAGATGAGATTAAGAAAGAAATTACCAAATTTTTGGAACAAAACGATAATGAAGACATGAACTACCAGAACCTGTGGGATAATGAAAGGGCTAAGAGGGAAATTTATAGTGTTGCAAGCCTTCCTCAAGAGAATGGAAAGAGAGGAAATCAACAACTTAATGGGACATCTCAAGCAACTGGAAAAGGAGAAACATTCCAATCCTAAACCCAGCAGAAGAAAAGAAATAAGAAATAACCAAAATTAGAGCAGAATTAAATGAAATTGAAAATAAAAGAATTCTATAACATCAATGAATCAAAAAGTTGTTTTTTTGAAAAGGTCAATAAAATAGATAAACCTTTGGCTCACGTAACCAGGAAAAAAAGAGTAAAACCTCTAATTTCATCAATCAGAAATGACAGAGACAAGATAACCACAGATTCCTCAGAAATACAAAAAATTCTTAATGAATATTACAAAAAACTCTATTCTCAGAAATATGAAAATCTGAAGGAAATAGACCAATACTTGGAAGCATGCCACCTTCCTAGACCTAGCCAGGAAGAAGTGGAAATGCTGAACAGGCCTATACCAAGTTCTGAAATAGAATCAACTCTACAAAATCTCTCCAAAAAGAAAAGTCCTGCACCAGATGGCTTCACA
The DNA here is from genome assembly GCA_963574655.1 of Perodicticus potto. NCBI lineage: Eukaryota > Metazoa > Chordata > Mammalia > Primates > Lorisidae > Perodicticus > Perodicticus potto. The sequence continues at coordinate 11,286 of CAUYRH010006831.1, forward strand.
TAAGAATTCTACCAAACCTTTAAAGAGGAACTAGTACCTATATTACTTAACCTTTCCAAAACACAGAAAAAGAATGAATACTTCCCAACACATTCTATGAAGCAAATATCACCCTGATCCCCAAACCAGGAAAAGACCCAACAAGGAAAGAAAATTATAGACCTAGCTCGGCGCCTGTGGCTCAATGGGCTAAGACACTAGCCACATACACCTGAGCTGGTGGGTTCGAATTCAGCCCGGGCCCACCAAACAACAATGACGGCTGCAACCAAAAAATGGCCGGGCGTTGTGGCAGGCGCCTGTAGTCCCCGCTACTTGGGAGGCGGAGGCAAGAGACTTGCTTGAGCCCAGGAATTGTGAGCTATGATGCCACAGCACTCTATCCAGGGTGACAGCTTGAGGCTCTGTCTCAAAAAAAAAAAAGAAAATTATAGACCAATATCCCTAATGAATATTGATGCAAACATATTCAGTAAGATCCTAGCAAACAGAATCTAGCAACACATCAAATAAATTATATACCACAACCAAGTGGGTTTTATCCCAGGGTCTCGAGACTGGTTCAGTATACATAAATCTGTAAATATAATATATTACATATAAACAAATTAAAAAACAAAGACCATATGATTATCTCAATTGATGCAGAAAAAGCTTTTGATAATATCCAGCAAGTTTTCATGATCAGGACACTGAAGAAAATAGGTATATTGGCTTGGCGCCTGTAGCTCAAGTGGCTAAGGTGCCAGCCATATACACCTGAGCTGGTGGATTCCAACCCAGCCTGGCCCGCCAAACAACAATGACGGCTGCATGCAACCAAAAAATAGTCCGGTGTTGTGGCAGGCTCCTATAGCCCCAGCTACTTAGGAGGCTGAGGGAAAAGAATCGCTTAAGCCCAAGAGTTAGAGGTTGCTGTGAGTTGTGATGCCATGGCACACTACCCAGGGCAATAGCTTGAGACTCTGTCTCAGAAAAAAAAAAAAAAAAGAAAAGGAAAAAGAAAATAGGTATAATGGGCGGTGCCTGTGGCTCAGTGAGTAGGGCGCCGACCCCATATACTGTGGATAGCAGGTTGGAACCTGGTCCCCGCCAAACTGCAAAAAAATAGCCAGGTATTGTGGTGGGTGCCTGTAGTCCCAGCTACTCAGGAGGCTGAGGCAAGAGAACTGCATAAGCCCAAGAGCTGGAGGTTGCTATGAGCTGTGACTCCACAGCACTCTACCGAGGGTGATAAAGTGAGACTCTGTCTCAAAAAAAAAAGAAAGAAAGACAATAGATATAGAAGGGACATTTCTTAAACTGATAGAGGCCATCTACAGTAAACCCACAGTCAATATTATATTGAATGGAGTAAAACTGAAAACATTTCCACTCTGATCAGGAACCAGGCAAGGTTGCCCACTGTCTCCACCGCTTTTTAACATTGTAATGGAAGTCTTAGCCATTGCAATCAGGCAAGAGAAGGCAATCAAGGGTATCCATATAGGCTCAGAGGATCTCAAACTTTCACTCTTTGCAGATGATATCATTGTACACCTGGAAATCCCCAGGGACTCAACTACAAAACTCTTAGAAGTGATCGAGGAATACAGCAGCATCTCAGGCTATAAAATCAATACTCACAAATCAGTAGCATTCATATATACCAACAATAGTCAAGCTGAAAAAACAGCCAAGGACTTTATTCCCTTTACAATAGTGCCAAAGAAAATGAAGTATCTGGGAGTGTACCTAACAAAAGAGAGATCTCTATAAAGAGAACTACAAAACTCTGAGAAAAGAAATAGTTGAAGATGTCAACAAATGGAAAAACATACCATGCTCATAGCTGGGAAGAATTAACATTGTTAAAATGTCCATACTACCCAAAGCAATCTACAGATTTAATGTAATCCCTATTAAAGCACCTCTGTCATACTTTAAAGATCTGGAAAAACTAGTACTTCATTTTATATGGAAATAGAAAAAACCTCTAATAGCCAAGACATTACTCAGAAATAAAATTACTCAGACTTCAGACTATACAATAAATCTGTAGTTATCAAAACAGCATGGTACTGGCACAAAAATAGAGAGGTAGATGTATGGAACACAATTAAGAACCAAGAGATCGTCATTTGATCTTTGATAAGCCTATCAAAAATATAAATTGGGGGAAAGACTCCCTATTTAACAAATGGTGCTGGGTGAATTGGCTGGCATTTTGTAGAAGACTGAAACTGGACCCAAACCTATCACCTCTAATAAAAATTAACTCTCACTGGATAGAAGACTTAAACTTAAGACACGAAACTATAAAGATTCTTGGACAGAGTGCAGGGGAAACACTTGGAAGAAATTGGCCTGGGAGAAAACTTTATGAGGAGGACCTGCTGGGCAATTGAAGCAATACCAAAAATGCATTACTGGGATCTGATCAAACTAAAAAGCTTCTGCCCTTCCAAGAATATATTAAGTAAAGCAAGTAGGCAGCCCTCAGAATGGGAGAGGATATTTACGTTTCTGACAAAGGTCTAATAACCAGAATCCACAGAGAACTCAAACTTACGAATAAGAAAAGAGCAAGTGATCCCATTTCATTGTGGGCAAGAGACTTAAACAGAAGTTTCTCTGAAGAAGACAGGCACACGGTCTACAGGAACATGATAAAATGCTCATCATCTTTAATCATTAGAGAAATGCAAATCCAAACCACTTTGAGATACCATCTAACTCCAGTAAGAGTAGCCCACATAACAAAATCCCAAAACTACAGATGTTGGTGTGGATGTGGAGAAAAGGGACACTTCTGCACTGCTGGTAGGAATGCAAGCTAGTATGTTCCTTTTGGAAAGAAGTTTGGAGAATGCTCAGGGATCTAAAAATTGACATGTTGTTTGATCCTGCAATTCCTCTACTAGGAGTATATCCAAAAGACCAAAAATCACTTTGCTGGGCGGCGCCTGTGGCTCAGCGAGTAGGGTGCCGGCCCCATATACCGAGGGTGGCGGGTTCAAACCCGGCCCCGGCCAAACTGCATCAAAAATTAGCTGGGCGTTGTGGTGGGTAGTCCCAGCTACCTGGGAGGCTGAGGCAAGAGAATCGCTCAAGCCTAAGAGGTGGAGGTTGCTGTGAGCTGTGACAAAAAAAAAAAAAAAAAGACATTTGCACCAGATTATTCACTGCAACTCAATACATAATTGCCAAGTCACGGAAGAAGCCCAAGTGCCCATCGACCCAGAATGGATTAATAAATTGTGGTATATGTATACCATGAAATACTGTGCAGCCTTACAAAAAGATGAAGACTTTACCTCTTTTATGTTTACATGGATGGAGCTGGAACATATTCTCCTAAGTATCTCAAGAATGGAAGAAAAAGTATCCAATGTACGCAGTACTTTTACGAAACCAATTTATATTTACTCACACTTTCTTATGTAAGATAGATCACAACTATAGCCCAGGATGAAGGAGAAAAATGGAGTGGGAAGGCAGGGGCGGGGGGAGGTTTGATAGAGGGAGGAATCGCTAAAGGTAAAAGGCAGGGACCACACCTATGGAGCATATTGCAAGGGTACAAGTCAAATCTATCAAATATAGAACATAAATGTCTTAACACAATAATCAAGTAAATGAGGGGAAAGCTATATTAATTAGTTTGATGTAAGCACTCCAAATTGTATAAAAAATCAACACATTGTACCCCACATTTGCATAAATGTATTCCTGATCTATATGTATATGACTTAATAAAAGGAAAAAAAAAATTAAAAAAAAATGGTTCTTGACCAAAGTCTATTTTGATTATTAATATAGCTACCCCAGTTTAATTTTGTTTCATGACTTCATGCTATATATTTTTCCAACTTTTCCTTTTCAATCTTGTTGTTCTCTTATGTTTTGGATATTTCTCTTGTAACTTGTAAGTAGCATTTGGTTGCATTTTTTAAAAATATCATTCTGAGGGTAGCACCTGTGGCTCATCGAGTTGGGTGCCGGCCCCATATACCGAAGGTGGCGGGTTCAAGCCCAGCCTCGGCTGAACTGCAAAACAGAAAAATAGCCGGGCGTTGTGGCGGGCACCTGTAGTCCCAGCTACTCGGGAGGCTGAGGCAAGAGAATTGCCTAAGCCAGGAATTGGGGGTTGCTGTGAGCTGTGTGATGCCACAGCAGTCTACAGAGGGTGATAAAAGTGAGACTCTGTCTCTACAAAAAAAAAAAAAAAAAAAAAAAAATCATTCTGAAAACCTCTGTCTAGCAATTGCAGAATTTAGTTAAATACTGACTTACTTGGTGGTAAATTTACTATCTCAACATCCTTTGTGTCCGTCTGTAAATTAGTGCAATGAAAGCTGGGTAGGATGGGGGCAGTACTAGCTACTTCAAACTCACCGTCACTCCCAGCGTGCAGCCTTTGGTGTGCTGAACCAAGGCCTGCAGGACCTTCCAGGCTGGACCCAAGGTAGGTCTTAAAACTCTGATTAGCTGTAAAAATGTTAGATAATCTTCCAAACTCTTCAGGATCAGCAAGTTCCCCCAAGGCAAAATCTGCTCCACATGCTGGGCTCTCTTCTCTGCACTGGATGGCCTTTCCTCAGTGCCTTGTAGGGCCCCCATCCTTACAAGCATGTTTTTTTTTGGTCAGCTTTTCTGGCAGTCCTCAGGGGTAAGCTAGTCTGAATTACCCAGTTTGCTTTTACTAGCAGCATCTCTAGCATCACCTTTACCTGCTCTGTTCAACCTCATCCCACCACTCCACAGTGAATGCTCTTGCTGAGGCTCAGCCTTATCAAATATAATGGCCAGTTCTGTTTCCTTTCACAACCAGTCAGTAGCACATGCCCCCATTCACTACTCAGTCCTTGTAACACTTTCTGTCCTTTACTTATGTGCTGGTCTTATTGCTGTCCTACTTGCAGCTCCTCTGGAGTCTTCTCTGTGGGCTCTTCCTTTTGTTCAGAACCTCTAAACACTGGAGTGGTCCTGGCCTTGCCCTTTGGCCCCCTTCTCTGCCTACATTCATTGCATGGCCCTTTGGCGGTTAATTCTACCTGTGAGCGATGCTGATGATTTTCTACCCTGAAGCTCTGCTCTGATTTCCAGACTTCTGACAGCCTACTATATATGCTGACCTGGATAGGCCTCTGAAGCTCAACATGTCCCAAATGGAATCACCTTTCACTGTCTCCCAGACTCCCCTCTCAGTGAATGGTGCCACTATTCATTTAGTTATCACAGGGGTTCTCTGCTGGGGCGATCCCCCAAGAGATATTTGGCAGATATTCTAGAAACATTTTTCATTGTCACAGTGGGAGCTGCTACTGACATCTACAGAGGAGATGCGCCTAAGCAGCCAGCAATGCACGTGTGTTGCAAACCCTGCTCAGTGACAGAGAACTGTCCAGCCCCAATGTCAACAATGCCAGAGCTGAGAAACCTTGAGTGACACAGACCAAACCTAGGAGTTATCTCTCACCCCTTTTCCTCTCATTCCTTTTTTTTTTTTTTTGAGACAGAGTCTTACTACGTCACCCTTGGTAGAGTGCAGAGGTGTCAAAACTCATAGCAACCTCTAACACTTGGGATTAAGCAATTCTCTTGCCTTAGCCTCCCAAGTAGCTGGGACTACAGGCACCCACCACAATGCCCAGCTTTTTTTTTTTTTTTTGGTTGAAGTTGAATGACAACTTGGTTAGCAGGTCCAGGCCAGGCTCAAACCTGCCACCTTTGGGTGGTGCCCTACTCACTGAGTTACGGGTGCTGAGCCATTTAATGAAGGCGCTGAGCCTTCATTTAATCAGTGGCAAGTCCTAAAAGCTCCATCTCCAAACTAAATCCTGACTCTGAATACTTCCCAAGCCCACTAGTAACACAGTAGTCATTTCTGGCCTGGATTCTTTTTTTATTTTTGAGACAGAGCCTCAAGCTGTGACCCTGGATAGAGAGCTGTGGCATCACAGCCCACAGCAACCTCCAATTCCTGGGCTCAAGCAAGTCTCTTGCCTCCACCTCCCAAGTAGCTGGGACTACAGGTGCCTGCCACAACGCCTGGCCATTTTTTGGTTGCAGCTGTCCTTGTTGTTTGGCAGGCCCCAGGCTGGATTTGAACCTGCCAGCTCAGGTGTACGTGGCTGGCGCCTTAGCCCGTTGAGCCACAGGCGCCGAGCCTCTGGCCTGGATTCTTAAAAAGCCTCCTACATGGTCTTCCTGCTTCTGCCCTGCCTCTTAACAGAACATTCTCAACACAGACCCAGAGAAATCCTTTCTTGAGACACAGTCTCACACTGTCATGCTGGGTAGATTGCCACATGGCACGTTATAGCTCACAGCAACCTCAAACTCTTGGCCTCCCGAGGAGCTGGGACTACAGGTGCCTGTCACAACGTCTGGCTGGTTTTTCTATTTTCAGTAGAGAAAGGGTCTTACTCTTGCTCAGACTGATCTCGGACTCCTGAGCTCAGGCAATCCACCCATCTCGGCCTTCCGTAGTTAGGATCATAGGTGTGAGCCACTGTACTCGGCCGATTAAAAATCCCTTTAAAACAAAACTTTCCAGGCAGAGACCCTGCCTGAGGGGCCCACTTTTCCTCTGACAGCCATTGCCTGGGGGAACACGAGTGGCATCGCTGCGACTTGTGGGCTTTCGGTTACTTGGCCACCCCCCCTTTTCCTCCTGTGTCCGAAATCCAGCTGGGATCTAAAGCCTGAGTTGGTTACAATAATAGTTATCAGTAATTCCTAAAGAAAAAAAAAAAAAACTTTCCATATCACTTCCCTGCTAAAGACCTGCCATGGCTTCTCATGGTATTTTCTTTCTTCTTTTTTGTTTTGAGACAGAGCCTCAAGCTGTCGCCCTGGGTAGAGTTCTGTGGCATCACAGCTCATAGCAACCTTCAACTCCTGGGCTTAAGCGATTCTCTTGCCTCAGCCTCCCAAGTAGCTGGGACCACAGGCGCCCACCACAACACCCAGGTATTTTTTGGTTGCAGTTGTCATTGTTGTTTGGCGGGCCCGGGCTAGATTTGCCAGCTCTGGTGTATGTGACTGGCGCCTTAGCCGCTTGAACCACAGGCGCTGAGCCTTCTCGTGGTATTTTCTAATGCCTGCCTCCCTCCTTGCCATCAGTTGTGCTCTCCCCTTGCCACTGAGCTGTACCACACTGGCCTTTCTGCTGTTCTTTGTAGATATCAAGCCTTCTTCTGCCTCAGAGCCTTTATATTCACTATTTCTTCTTCTTCTTCTTTTTTTTTTTTTTTTTGAGACAGAGCCTCAAGCTGTCACCCTGGATAGAGTGCTGTGACATCACAGCTCACCACAACCTCCAATTCCTGGGCTCAAGTGAGTCTCCTGCCTCTGCCTCCCAAGTAGCTGGGACTATAGGCGCCCGCCACAACGCCCAGCCATTGTTTTTTTTTGGTTGTGGCCGTCATTGTTGTTGTTTGGCGGGCCCGGGCTGGATTCGAACCCGCCAGCTCAGGTGTACGTGGCTGGCGCCTTAGCCCGTTGAGCCACAGGTGCCGAGCCTTCACTATTTCTTCTCTCTGGACCATTCCTTCTCATAAATCCACACTACTGCCCAGTTTTGCTCAAACATCACCAAAGTCTTCTTCACTCTTCACATTGGAGAGCTATTTCCTCCCTCCTGGATGTCCTTGCCCCTGTTTCTTCTTCAAAGTTTATTACTACTTGTCATTTGGTTACTGTCTCCAGTTACAAGCTCCATAGGGGAAGGATGGTTTTTTTTTTTTTTTTAGTTCATTGCCACATCCTAGCACCTCCAGTGGTACTTAGTACTTACAGGTACTTACATATTTGTTGAAGGAATACATGAAAAAACATGACTCCAAAGTCCATGCTTTCCATGATGTGTCAATATTGCATTAGTGTCTAAGTAATGTAGCAGAGCCGATAAATCTACAGGTGCAGGCACTCAGCTGTAGACCCTCTCAGGGAAGATCTCTGCTAAAGGGTCTGTGAGATCTTGGAGTCATGACCAACTTAGGTAAGCACTACAGTAATGATCCATCATCCAAGGGTGCTTTACAGGGGCCAGGGAAGCCTGGGGGCCTATAAGAAAATAGCAGAATGTCTTTCTCCTCTTCATCCAGTGCAGAAGGGAGAGGGGCCATGGAAAGGAAGGCCACTGGGGAGGAGCAATATGGATTCTAAAGGCATGAGAGAATGAAAGAGATTAAAGCCCCAAGTTTTAATCCCCTTTTATAAGGCGAAGGGTAACAATCCAGCATATTATTTCTTCATTTTTGTACACATTCCTGATACAAACAAAACAAAGGTCCTTATGATTATTTAAGGTTTTGCTTTAAGGCCTCGCTGGAAAAAATCAGCTGGAGTGGTACTCTGGCAGCCTTATTTTTAGGTACCTGTTAACGACATGGAGGAAGGGCTGGGCCTCTGCAGTGGAGTGAAAAGTCAGAATAGCACTATTAGAACTACAGAACTTGGACAAATTATTTTCACTAAAAATCTCAATGATATTAATTGCCAAATGACCATAGTCCTTCCTACTGTCCTGGATCCCTGAGAGGACTTAATGAAGTGACAATTTCTAGTCCTTGACTAATAGAACGATTGCACAAATGCTAGTCTCATTCCTTCTCCACTTGGCCACTCTAAACACACATGTGAAGGGCAGGAACACTGTTGTGAAACTGACTCAATTAGATAATTACCTTTAGCTTCTTTAGTTCAAACTGGTGATGTTGTAAAGCACGTTCACACTCATTCCTGCTTTCTTTAAGGGATGTATTTTCTCGCTCTAGTTCTTTCTGCAAACAAAGCATAACATATATAAAAGGAAAGCATCTTAACTATCATATTTACCCTGGGCATAGTCCTAACTCTCTGACATGGTACCTTTGAAATGCCCCTTCCCTTTTTTATGTTCACTGCAGGGGTGGAAGGCGAGAATGAGGGTGAGGACACAAAGACAGAACCACTTGGAAAACCCAAGAGGTGCCGGAGTGAGGCACATGATTCTCCAGAATGTGCAGGTGGGAGAAGCCCATGGAAAGGGAAGCCACTGTGGAGGAGCAACACGGATTCCAGTAAGATGCGACAGAAACTGAGGGGGATGCTCAGAAAGCACTAGCAGTCCCTTCAGGACCCAAGGAAAAGGAAAACTCATCTGTACTGGGGCTTTGTAAACAGCGGCCTTTTGACATCCAGTCCCACCTGTAGGTGTCTCATTGGAAAGATAAGAGCTGCTCTCTAAAGTGGTCCCTAGTGTAGTGAGGGGCTGTTCTGTTCTCACTGCGTGGACCTGGAGCTGCTGTGCTCGGCTATACCCTGCTCTTCACTCACCATCCTTTGCTCTGCAGTGGCCTGCTCAGAGGCCTGTGCTCTCTCCAGGAGGGCGATCTGGGCCTCCAGAGCCCGGGCGTGCTCCATATGCTCCTTCTCCCGAGCCAGGGCCTGCTGTTGTGCATGGTTGCTCTCCTTATTGGTGGCGGCCTGCAGGGACAGCAGAGGACAGCTGGGCAGAGTGACAATGGTTTTAAGGAGGGAGCCCTAGCCTGGCCTTCAGGGACCCAAAGGTGGGTGTCCAACAGAAACAACTGCCATTCCCGATCTTCTCCTCCTTGGTGTTGTTGAGGTCTCCCCTGTTGTCCTGGGCGGGCTCTGCCTGTGGCTCCTGGACCCTGACCTGCCTTGGCGGGTAGAGAATACATAGGTGTTGCTGCCATCACTCCAACTCAGAGTGTGTGGAAATGGCTCTGGTCACCAGCCAGTCCTCAAACATAGGCCTTCCCATGCTACTCAGTGTTGCTTCTGTGGCTGAGGTTTTCCCCAGCCAGAGAAGCTGGGAAAGTTTAACACAGTGATGAAGAACAAGGGCTTTGACATGAGAAAGATGTTGGCTCTGCCACTCACTGACTGTGAGGCTACAGCCCACTGTGAGGCTGCAGCCCGGAGAAAGGCTGTGGCCTAGTCACACAATCCTTCTGAGCTTGTCTCCTCTACAGGAGGAGGACGACAGTCCAGACCTCTTAGGTCCACTGCAAGAACTAAATGAAAATACACTTGAAGACTCAGCACAGTGCCTAGGAAATGATAAATGCGAAATCCACACCAGCTGCTTGACTTCTCTACCTCCTCACTCCATGCCCAGTGGGGCTGGAATGACTGGTCATGCCTCGCTGTCTTCTCCCCAAAGTGTGACCTGTTCTCTACACCTCTGACCATAAGCTGAGGTTTGACTCCCAGGGGAGATGGCACCTCGGAAAGTCCCAGGACTAGGATGAGCCTGAAGGACAGAAGTCAGGTGGAAACGAGCCAGCCCATCCCCTTTTCTGGGTCCTCAGGTCCCCTAATAGGTCCTGACTCCCTCTTCCTGGTGCTGCCCACCTGCTCACACGAAATACAACCACCCTACCAAGGCAGGTCTGGACACCACTGCCCAAGTTGGGAGTGAGTCTGAGGCATCCACAAGGCATCGAAGGAAAGCCAGGAACTCAGAAGCCACAACGGCCAGCTTACCAGCTCCCGAATGTGCACCTCCTGGGCAGCTGCGACATCCCTGCTCTGCTTCAACTGTTCTTCACAGGCCAGCAGTGTCTGCTCTAATTCTTTCACCTGAGAGGGAAACAAGTATTCTTTCTGTTCAAAGAAGCTAAAGAACAGCAATAAATGGCTTTAAAATGCAAACCAGGGCCAGTGTGGTGGCTCCCACCTGTAATCCTAGCACTCTTGGAAGCTGAGGCAAGAGGATCACTTGAGCCCAAGAGTTTCAGGTTGCTGTGAGCTATGATGTCACGGCACCCTACCGAGGGTGACAGAATGAGATTTTTGTCTCAAAAAAATAAATAAATAAAATACAAACCAGGCTGGTGCAGTGGCTCACACCTGTGATCCCATCACTTTGAGATCAGCCTGGGGTCTCATAGCACAATTTCATCTCTACAAAAAAAACATAAATTAGCCAGGGGTGGTGGCTTGTGAAAGAGAACCTCCTTAATCTAGTAGATTAAATACCAAAAACCTCCTGCAAACTTTATACCAAAGGAGGAAACTTCAGACATTCCCTTTAATATTGGGTTCGTAACAATGATGTCCACTATTACTGTAATTGCTTCATATAGTTCATGACATATGGCCAGAAAATAGAATAAGAGGCACAAAGACTGAAAGGAATAAGATAAAGGCTGTCACTAGAGATGATACGATTACCTGTTTAGGAAACTCAAAAGAAATCACACAACATTAGAGTAAGAGAGTTTAGCAGGTGTTCAAATAACCAAGCTCAACTAGGCAAAAAAAGGGACTTCTTGGCCTGGTGCCCGTAGTTCAATGGTTAGGGCACAGGCCACATGCACCGGGGCTGGTGGGTTCAAACCTGGCTCAGGCCTGCTAAAACAAAACAAAACAAAGCAAAACAGCCAGGCGTTGTAGGCACCTGTAGTCCTAGCTACTAGAGAAGCTGAGGCAAGAGAATTGCTTGAGCCCAAGAGTTTGAGGTTGCTGTGAGCTGCACTTGACCAAGGGTGACACAGTGAAACTCTGTCTCAAAAAAAAAAGAAAAACTGGCTCGGCACCTGTGGCTCAACGGGCTAAGGCACCAGCCACGTACACCTGAGCTGGCGGGTTCGAATCCAGCCTGGGCCCGCCAAACAACAAATGACAGCTGCGACCAAAAAAATGGCCGGGCATTGTGGCGTGTGCCTGTAGTCCCAGCTACTTGGGAGGCGGAGGCAGGAGACTTGCTTGAGCCCAGGAATTGGAGGTTGCTGTGAGCTGTGATGCCATAGCACTCTATCCAGGGTGACAGCTTGAGGCTTTGACTTAAAAAAATAAAAAAAATAAAAAGGGATTTCTCACCTTGCCCCCGGCGGAAAGGACTGTATTCATTCGTTTCCTGGCCAAGGAACCCATACACCTGAGGCTAGAGGCCTAGAGGAGGAGACGGAGAAAGACCGGGAGAGGAACGGAGAGAGCTTCTCTCTCCCCACTTGAAATCTCTCCCTCTACCAGGAGCTTTGGTGTTTTCTGTATTCTTTTCTGTAAATCAATTCTGTCTTACCACGGAAGGGTGGGAGGGGGGAATAATGTAATGAAGAATAATAAAGTACATGTATTAAAAAAAAAAAAAGCAAGCAAGCAAGAAACAAAAACAGATTAAAACATGTACAAGTCTCTCCCATCTTAAACTTATACAAAGACACCATCCCCACTTCCTCTCTCTCTTGTCCTATTTCTCTTTTTAACAATTGAAGTTTGGGAAAACAGTTTACTCCAATTTCCTCCAATTGCTTGTCTCAAAAAAAAAAAAAAAAAAAAAAGATTTGAAACTAGGCAACCTGGCTGCAGTGTCAATGTTCTTAGCCACTCACTATACAGCCAACCCCTTGATATATTCCAGGGAGTGGTTCCAGGAATCCACATGTATTCAAATCCAACAGTCAGCCCTGCAGAACCAGTATATATGAAAAGGTGGCCCTCTGTATGTATACTTAGGTTTCTCATCCCTCAAATACTATACCTTTGATCCATGTTTGGTTGAAAAAAATTCACATGTAAGTGGAATTTTGCAGTTCAAAACCTGTGTTGTTTAAGGGTCATCTCCCTATAACTCTTTTCCTTCTTTTGTGCACAGTTATTTCCTACTCAAATCCCTCAAAGCTCAATAAAACAACCATGGATTGAAAAATTTGAAAAGAGTAATAGAAAATAATAATACAACAATAAAAATACAAACAAAATATGGTATAACAACTATCTATATAGTGTTTATATCATACTAGGTATTATAAATGATCTAGAAATGATTTAAAGCATACAAGAGGATATATGTAGGTTATATGGAAGTATTATGGCAAAAGGATCATTTAAGAGACTTAAACATCCATGGTTTTTGTTATCTACCAGGGTCCTAGAACCAATCCTCAGCAGATACAGAAGGATGAATATATCATAGAAGACCCTGACGTGTTCCACACCTTCATCTGACACTATAGTACACTATCCCGGTTCATAATTATACAATATTGTATGACTATGTATGATTATGAATTTAGTGTTTGCCTCTCATGAAAGGTAGAAACTGTCTGCTTTGCTCAATGAGGTATCCCATCACAGTACCTGGCACATAATAGTATTCAATAGATATTTAATGTTGGCATGAATGAGCAAATAAATGAATAGGAAAAAGGGCATTTTTGGAAATAGGAATAAACATCAAAGAAAATAGGGGGATAGAACTGATTATGGTATTTTATAATTAAAATGATACTGTGAACAGGTAAATTACTTATATTCTCTATAGTGAATCCTAGGCGTAAAGGAGATAAAGAACAAAACAGACTCTAGTACCAGCTACTCAGAAGGCTGAGGCAGAGGATCACTTGAGCCCGGGAGTTTGCAGTGAGCTACGATGTCACCACTGCACTCTAGCCCAGGTGCCAGAGCAAGACCTGGTCTCAAAAAAAAAAGGAAGGAAGAGGAGGGAAGAAGGGGATTAAGTTAATAGTAGTCATCACTGAGGGAGAAGGCCAGGGAGGGAGTGGAGTGAGCACAAAATAGTTGAAAAACACCACATTTCTGGTAGGAAAAATGCTATGAACTGGAAGTCAAGAAAATTTGACCTCCTCAAACCTGCATCAATCCAATTGCCTGCCTTCTCAGATCCTCTGCCAGGGCTACAGGGCTGTTACACAACCAGTCATATTGATTTCACCACAAATTCATGCTCCTAGTCAGCTACCTCTCTTATTTCTGGTAAAAGTGATTTCAAGCCTTTCTGTGGTCTCTTCAAGCCTTCTACCCTATTATCTGACTGCTCTTAGATGACCTTGCCATCTATTTCAATGAAACAGTCATCAAGCTAAAAATCTCTCAATTTCCTTCTTCTCTTCCCTCTAAAGTAGTGTTACTGTATTCCTTCTATCATAACCTCCTTTCTTTTAGTCTTGGTAGCATGTATCTCCTCTACAGTCTAAAGCAAATTCCTCTTTATTTATAATTAGAATCTCAACTACTTAGAGAAGACCTTTTACCAACTAGTCCCTATTCTCAGTTTCAGTCTCTCTCAACTGGTTCTTCCACTTTTTCAAGTCTTTTCCATATTTAAAAAACTTACACCTACATCCTTTGACCCTTGACTACCTGGCTATTGCACTTTTCACCTTGCCTTCTTAAAAGAAGCTTCCTCCACTTCCTTATTTACTACTCCATCTATTGTATCATGTAGCAGCCTGCTCTTATTGTTACCTTGGCTTTCTTCTCACTGAAGTCACCAATAGCCTACTTGTTAATAAGAATCAATGAATATTGTCAATGCTTACCTTCGTATTTCTTTATAAATTTATATTTTTGAAACCCTCCTTGAAATGTTCTTCCCTTGGCTTCCATGACAGCACTGGTTTTCGTCTTACATATCTACTTCTTATTAATCTCATTGCCTTCTCTTTTTTCCCCATTCCTTAAATGCTAGTGTTTCCCAGAATTCTGTTTTTGGCCTTTTTCTCTTCTTTATTTTCTCATTCAACAATTATTTAGTGAATACCTTTAATATGCCAGGTACTCTACTCCATAATTTCAGATACTATCTAAATACTAATGACTCTCAAATCGCTATCTTCAGCTTAGGTCTCTCTACATTAAACCCATACTGACAGCTATGCTTAAACATTTCTACTTATATGTCACCTAAGTCCTTCAAATTCAAAATGACTGAAACTGAATTCATCATTTCCATTTTTCTATCAGAACCTGTTTTTCCTCCTATATACCCTGACTCAGTGATTATCACTATGATACATTCAGTTGCCCAAGCAAGAAACTTGGGAACTACCTTGACTCTTGCACCACACTTCTTTCCCCATGTCAAATTTGTTACCAAGTAAGCCTGATACATTCTATTTCCCTTGTTTTTTGCTCTAATTTGCCCCCTTCTCTTCATCTCTATTGCTACTATCTTTAGTTCAGGCCATAGTCCTCACCTAGGTTATTACAACAGGCTAATTTATTTTCTTACTTCTGGTCATGCCTACCTCTAATCTACTTTCTTCACACTTGCTACAGTGATCTTAAAATAAATACTTCATAATGTCACTATTTTACTTAAAACTCTTCAGCGGCTCTTTAGTTTTCAAGACAAACAAGGAACTTCAGAATTTGGCTCCTGCTCCGTCTCTCTGTTCACTTTTTTATCAGTGAAATCTCTAATGCCTTCCCTAATCTTAAGTAGACAGAAAACATGTTAATAGGAGTTACTTTTAGAGGTCCCCAAACTAACGTAATGCTTAACCATCTCTAAACTCTTGATAAAGGAGAAACTGAAAAACAGAAACTCTGTCATTCCATTCACATACTTGTAATTTTTCCCATCAAATTTTAAGTCCCTTATACCTGTTGCTTTAGATGATTAAGTTCAGCTGTCTGGGGATCAATATTGACAATAGGTTTGTTCTTGATTTTTCTTGCTCTGTCAGCATAGCGAAGGGTATTTAATGTTTCCTCTAGATTGGAGTCAGCAGGACTCACACAGGCTATCATAAGAGTATGGCTATTTCCTCCTAGAGAATCTGAAAAAAAAATCAATATAGAACAACAAAAGGAAATAAAAGAAGTTGTCCATTTGAGTTGACGACTTAAAACTCAGCTATAAAAAGTTCTTAGTTATCTACAATTTCCTATTTATGCAAATGTAAAAAACACTAAGATTTCTGCTATGTAAAATGATACAGTTTAGAATCCTAATGCACGTGTTCTCATTTTTAAGAGAGACTGTGACTTAAATTAGGTTAAAACATCTAAGGCCTTGCCCAAAAAGTTAAGAGCCACTACTGGGATTAAACATTCTTAGGATGCCCCCTCCAGGTGGATTTTAATTCTCCAGGGAATTCTGCTTAGCAACACTAATAATTAAAGAACAGTAACTAAGTTCATTTTCCGGTCCAATGTACTAAGTGCATTTGGGACTCTATAGATTTCTTGGCTTTCAAAGTCATATATGAAGACATCTTTCCACCATTTCAGAAGCCTGCCTGCCAACAGCCCTCTTTCCTACTTATCAATTAGATAACTCTGTATGTAATAGTCCAAATAACTGGCTTTTTATCTGCTTCATCTTTTCTTTCTCAGCACTGTCATTTTAAGGTACTCGTTCTGAATTTTGGAGATACTTTGGGCTTACCTTGAAGCAGTCGAGTCAACTTGGAATCTCTATAGGGCACAAAGCCACCCTTTTTGTCATCTCCAAGAGCACTGATAACATTACCCAAGCACAGCAGTCCTCGATTAATATTAATACCTAAGAGCAGGAAATAAAATTTAAATTGCTTGTTAAAACATCTAACATATACATACATTTCTTCTGAGAAAGAGAAAAGAAATAAAGACCCCATAGAAATACTAAGTCTTCAGAAATATCAGTAATGGAGAAACAAGAATCCAATGTACTCAATTCTAATACGAAGGCAGTAGATGATCTAATACAAGGTGGGGGTAGGGGTTAGACGGAGTAGGGAGAGGGGAGGAGGTAGAGGGATGGGGGTCATGGTGTATGGCATATCTCTTGGGGGCCAGGACACAATTATAATAGGGACTTTATAACAAATGCAATCAGCACAATCTAATTCTTTGTACCTTCAATGAATCCTAAACAATAAAAAAAGAAGAAAGGCCAACATCAAAAAAAAGAAATATTAGAATACTAAGAAAACTTCTTAATCCTATTCACTTTTCTAAGTACCTCTTTAAGTTCAAAGGACAAAGGTCCAAATGTTGGATATGTACAATTGAGCTCATTGGTACTTCTTGCCCTTTCTCATGGGAACAAGGACAGACAGATAACTATCATCATGACAACAATCAACTATATATTTACTTTTTATATAAATTATCACAAACCTTAAATTAATGCTATAAAATAGGATGGACAGCTATTTCTTACCATCTTATAATCATTATTTTTACTACTATTCTCATTTCATAGATAAGGAAATAAACTCAGAGGTTAAATGGTTCATCTAAGGTCAAACAGAATTTTAGTTAAGTCTTATGCTCTTCCCATTATACCATGCTGAAATACTTCGCCTATTTTTGCTTTTAAAAGGGTAAAGATTATTTTTCACTTCATATAATTCCAATGTTTTCTTTTTAAATATACTAATCTGTGAAGTTCCTCTAAAACACCTGACTTCCCACATTTACTGTGAAATGGGTATATATAACAGTATAATGGTGAATTACTTTGGCTAGGTTCCAATCCTGGCTCGTCACTGACCAGGTATATGGTTTTTGCTAAGTTCTCCCATAACATGAGGCAAATCTATCTACCTTAATGAGTTGTGGTAGAGAATTAAATAAGACACTATATATAAAACAAAAATTACATGATAAATAAATGTTGTTATGGTTTGAATGTTTGTGCCCCCTCCAAAATTCAGGTTGAAATTTATTCCCCAATACAACAGTATTAGGAAATGGGCCTTTAGGAGGTGAGTAGGCCAAAAAGTCTCTGCCCTCATGGGTGATATTATTGCCTTGTAAAGGCCTTATAACTGTGGCCTGAAGCTGGCTATGAATGCTTACCTATGGTGGTACATATCACAAAAATTATACAAACCTTTTTTTGGGGGGGGCTCATCAACTTTTGTTAGTATTTGTGTACTTAATGTGTGAGCCAATAGACAACTATTAGATAAGCATTCATAGCCAGCCATTGGCTGTGGTAGAACACCCCTGATTGCTGTTCCTTCTGCCATGTGAGAACACAGCATTCATCCCTTTTTTCCCATTTGTATATAAGGATGTCAGAAGAAGATGCCCTCAGCAGACAGTGATTCTGCTGTTGCCATAATCTTGGACTTCTCAGCCTCCAGGAAAGACTATGAGAAATAAATTTCTATTGCTTATACATAACCCTATCTAAGATATTTTGATATAGCAGCACAAATGGACTAGGACAAACGGTATCATTATTGTTAGCTCTATACTTTTTACAGCCATACTTTGGGCTCCATAATAACATGAAACATTTACAAGATTCTGAATTCCAAATTCCTCTCTAACTGCATCCTACTATTCTTCCATTTCTTCTTTTCCTATGTTTCAGATTAATATGGGGGTACATATGATCAGATTACATAGTTTGCTTTTTTAAGGTTAAAGTTTGGGTTGTAGTTGTGTCCTTCACCCAACAAGTGTACAATATACCCATGCAATGTATCCTATCCTTCCATTTCTTTCATGAATACTGTCCTTTCCCTTTTTTGTGACTATCAATTTACTGATACTTTCTAATATTGTCAGTAAATCAGCCTTTTCTGGACCTTAAACTCCTATTCTGAACCCTATCGGTAATCATTTCGGTTATGCTTCCCTGAGAACTCACTGGACCTGGCTCGGCGCCTATGGCTCAGAAGGCTAAGGCGCCAGCCACGTACACCTGAGCTGATGGGTTCGAATGCAGCCCAGGCCTGCCAAACAACAATGACGGCTGCAACCAAAAAATGGCCGGGCATTGTGGCAGGCGCCTGCAGTCCCAGCTACTTAGGAGGTAGAGGCAAGAGACTCGCTTGAGCCCAGGAATTGGAGGTTGCTGTGAGCTATGATGCCACAGCACTCTACCCAGTGTGACAGCTTGAAGTTCTGTCTCAAAAAAAAAAAAAAAAAAGAAAAAGAGAAAAGAACTCATTGGACCTACGACCTTCTGCCGTTACCACTATATCAATTCCCAACCACAGGTTAAACCAGCTCTGTGTGTGTGTGTGTGTGTGTGTGTGTGTGTGTGTTATCTATAGGCTGCAAGGCTGAAGAAATAAATAACATAGCCAAATGGACAGCATCCATTCTAAACACAATGTCCAACCTAGGAGTCCTACTTTACTAATCTAATCTAATTCACCATGGCAGCTAATACTCATTTTTAAGATTATAAACCTACTTTCACTTTTCTTTTTTTTTTTTTTTTTTTGTGACAGAGCTTCAAGCTATAACCCTGGATAGAGTGCCGTGTCATCACAGCTCACAGCAACCTCCAATTCCTGGGCTCAAGCAGGTCTTCTGCCTCCACCTCCCAAGTAGCTGGGACTACAGGTGCCCGCCACAACGCCCAGCCATTTTTTGGTTGTAGCCGTCATTGTTGTTTGGCAGGCCCGGGCTGGATTCGAACCCGCCAGCTCAGGTGTATGTGGCTGGTGCCTTAGCCCGTTGAGCCACAGGCGTCGAGCCTACTTTCACTTTCTATTGGTAGATGATTTTACCAAATACTTTACGGAGCTCAAAGTTACTCCCAAAGGCTCAACTTTCCCTCTATCTTGCATTCTTTCCTTTGCTGTTTCCCATTCTTTCATCCTTCCACTTGCTCCAGAGGAAACAGCTGCTTTTATTTTCAAGGCTCTTCCTTCTACTTTCACCCATGTTTCTATTCCCTCCATTTCCTCTGCAATCCTGGACCCTTTGATCTTCTCTTTTTCTTTTGGATCTTCAATTTATTTTCCCTTCACTAATTCTTTTCAGTTTATAAGCATGTTCAAACCTCCCCAATCTAAAAACAGAAAAATAATTTCCTCAAACAATCATTCCTTTATTTTCTTTTTATTGCCAATTGGAAGACATACCATTATGAAGAGCCATTTATCCTACTCAGGACTTGCCAATACCCATTCCATCCTTATATTAGTCCTTTTTTTCCACCCCCCCTTTCTAGGCAAACAGAACATTGTGCTACCTTATTGGCCCATATCCCACCTAGATGTAAAGGAGAGACTGTTGAAGTTATTCAAAACTGCTGAGCAAAATTTCTTTCTTTTTGAGAACAGAGTCTCACTCCATCACACTGGGTGCCCTGGCATCATAGTTCGCAGCAACTTCAAACTCTTGGGCTCAAGAGATCCTCTTGCCTCAGCCTCCCGAGTAGGTAGGACGACAGGCATCTATCACAACACCCAGCTGTTTTTTCTATGTTTAGTAGCGATGGGGTCTGGCTCTTGTTCAGGTTGGTCTCGAACTCTTTACTTGAGCAATTCACCCACCTCCCAAAGTGCTAGAATTACAGGCCTGAGCCACTGCGCGAGGCCCTCAAAATTTCTATCTATAGTTTCATATAGGAACAAAATATTAATAAAATTCCAGGTGAACCCGAAGAAGAATGCATGGTTATAATCTAAGCAAGAACCATAGAACTAAGAATACCTGTAGGCAGGTTTTTCCTTCTTCAAATGAGAGTTGGGGATCTAGAATAGAAAAAAAGCTAAAGGATATAAATGTTTCTCTAGAAAGAAATCATCACAAAGCAGGATTCTATTTCCTGTTACTAAGATATGAAAATGTTAAGTTATTTAAAATGGAATATACATCAGAAGACTGGGAAGACATGTTTGTAGAGACTTAAAAGTTCTGATAAGCTCAGCTATGAAGAAAAATGCCCAGATAAAATTATACAATCAGAAGTTCTCTCTCAGGCCTGGTGCCCACAGAACAGTGGTTACAGCGCCAGCTACATACACCGAGGCTGGCAGGTTCGAACCCAGACCGGGGCAGCTAAACAACAATGACAACTGCAACAAAAAATAGCTGGGCATTGTGGCAGGCACCTGCAATCCCAGCTACTTGGGAGGCTGAGGCAAGAGAATTGCTTAAGCCCAAGAGTTTGAGGTTGCTGTGAGCTGTGATGCCACAGCACTCTCCTGAGGGCCACACAGTGAGACTACCTTAAAAAAAAAAAAAAAAAGAAGTTCTTCTCTCTGTAAAATTGAGAAAAGATCAAGTAAGGGAAAGAGTAAAGAATACTACTCAACATTTTTGGGTGTTTGTTCACTATGACAACAAATAAAGAATAAAAGAAGGATTTAACTTGAAAAGGGAAATACAACTTCACAGCTATCATGGAGACATATTATAATGGGTTTTACAACTGAAATAAAGGAGTATATTTGTAACAAGAGAGAAAACCCAGGTAGGAGAGAAATGAAAGAAATATCTCTATATGCAGTGGTTCTCAATTGCAAGCAGTTCTGCTTCCTAGGGAACATTTTGGTTGTCATAACTTGGGGGTAGGGTGTGTGTGCTCCTAGCATCTAATAGGTACAGGCCAAGGATGCTAAATGTCTTACAACACATAGGGAAATCTCCTTCCCTCTAAACAATTATTTGACCCAAAATGTTAATAGAGCCACAGCTGAGAAACCCTGCTGTATATGTGAAGAAAATGTATATGGGCCTAAGGCAGGTGGCATAGCCAAGTAAATTAAGGTATAAAACAGTAGTAATATTACAATATAGACATGATCTACCTACTCAGAAAGGGAATGATCTGCTACTCAAATGTATCAAAAAACTTACGGAGGCAACCAGTGAGAGGGGGATAGAGTGGGAGGGGCACTTGATTAGGAGAAAGAGAATCTTAGTCCAAACTCTGCCACTTACCAATGTGTGTGATGTTGAACAAGTCACTGAAATTTTCTTTTATCCATAAAACAGGAGCAATACCTACTTTACCTTATGGGACTATGATAAAAATCAAATGTGATCTGTAAAGAGCTATCTACATATAAGTTATCATTAACAGAGTAGAGAAACTGGGATAATCTGGATATTTGCTAGGTCATATGAGGCTGAAAGCAGAATATCTGATAAATCCCTTACTTATTCTGATAACACTTTCTTCACCCAAAAGTTACTATGGATAAAAAAGGAAATAGCTGCTTTGACCTTCAAGTTGACACACAAGGAAGAATTGATTATAGAAGTAAAATGATGGAAATCTAGTTGTAGGGGACTAAGGTGCAGGTCAGATATCATTACCCTAGATTTTAAGAAGCCACCCTCCAAAATTCAAGCAAAAAAGATAGTTAAGATCCTAGAGACAAGCTTGGCGCCTGTGGCTCAAGCGGCTAAGAAGTCAGCCACATACACCTGAGCTGGCGGGTTCGAATCCAACCTGGGCCCGCCAAACAACAATGACAGTTGCAACCAAAAAATAGCCGGGCGTTGCGGTGGGCACCTGTAGTCCCAGCTACTTGGGAGGCAGAGGCAGGAGAATCACTTGAGCCCAGCAGCTGGAGGTTGCTGTGAGCTGTGATGCTACCACATTCTACACAGCGACAACTTGAGGATCTGTCTCAAAAAAAAAAAAATCCCAGAGACAGAAAGTCTAAAAGACAAAAAAAAAAAAGGAAAGAAGTTTTTCAACAGAGAAAATTGTAATCATCTAGTCACAAATTATTCCAATAGAAAAATCAATGTAGCTGCATAGGAATGAGTTTCAAATAAACTCATATATAAAAAGAACACATAGATCACTATAGGAAATTCTGCTCTAAATCCAGTAGACTAACCACTAACATTTCTCTCCTCTCCTTTGTAAGACACTATTTAAAAGGAATAAAAAATTTGCTAGCCTACTAGATCACAGAGAATAGGAGAGGAAATATCAGTAGGCAGAAGGTTTCAACATATTCTTGGAATAAGGGTGAGAAGTGATAGCTACCTTAGCAATATGGAGGAAGTCTCAATCTAAAGTGCCTTCAGAAGGACAATAATGATGACAACAGTGATAAAACAGTTAAGTTTATGTAGTGTTTATAGCACTCTAAGTACTAGGTACTTCATTTAATCCTCCCAATATCCCTATAAAGTAAATATTATAATTATTGCTATTTTGATAGATACGAAAGTTAAGGCACAAAGTTAGGGCAAAGTTAGGTAACTTGCCCAAGGTCACACAGCCCAATAAGTGGAAGAATCAGAATTTGAATGTACGCAGCATGGCTCCAAAGTCCATCAACTTTTAATCTCTGTGCTCTACGGAAGTGAGCTAATTTGCTCACATAGAAGGTACCAGGTTCTGTGGAAGGAAAACCTTGGAGTTGAAAAGAGGGAGTTGGTAGTAAATCTATACAGTATATTGAATTCTTGAATTCTCAAGTCTCCTCTTCAGAGCCAGGAGACTACTGTAACACCCACTGTCAATCATTCCCAGTCTACTTTATGGGATATACTTTTTATATTCGCCCATTAAATATTGGTATTCTCTTTAGACTGTCTTAAGGTCTTTTATAATATAGACTGTCCCTGTGTGATCTTATCCATGCCTAGAATTCCAACAAACATCTATGTACTAAATCTTTATCTCCAAAACAGACCTATTTCCTGATGTGCAAACAAGTATGACTGTCTACTGAATACCTCTAGTGGGTTATGCCACATGACATTGCATAAAAACAATTAACAAAACAGAATTCATCTTTCAGTGCAAACCTATTCCACTTCTAGCACTATACCTTTTCAATGTCTCACCATCTAATCTATCACCCAACTAACAGCAAATCTGAGCCATCCTGGACTTTTACTTTCTCACCCCACACATCCAAATCCTTTATTCACTGAACATTTAGTGAATATGTACAATGCTTAAGGCATTGTGCTAGGTATTAAAGATACAAGAAATGAATAAGTCATTATATCTTCTCTCAAGGAGTTAATAGTCAAAAGGGAAAGACAAACATATACACAAACAAATAATTGCAAATATAATGTGAGAGGAAGAGATATGTAGTTAAAATGAGTTCTCATAGTGGTAAACTTCACCTGGGAAGATAAAGAAAGGTTTTAGAGAAGAATTGACGTTTGAGATGAATTGTGAAGGATGACTAGGACAATGCCAATAGAGAAGGTTAGGGCAGGAAAGAAGAGTTGAAGGACATTCCAGACAGAGGAAGTTGCATATGCCAAGGTCCATGTTTGTGAAAAGACATCATACATTTAGGAACTACAGGTAGTTCAATATGAGTACAATGCAAATTATGAGATGGAGAGTAACAAACAATGAGACCAGAGGATAGCTAGGGACCGATCACAAAAGTCTTATATGTCATGACCAAATATTGGTATTTATCCTATAGGACAGTGATTTCCAATTGTATTCCTCAGATACTTCAGGGAGCCACAGAGATACTTCAGAGCTTCTGCAAAGGTAATTTGAATGTTGTTTTAAATAATTAAGTACATTCACATTGCTGTGCAACTATTACTGCCAATTAAAATTATTTTAACCATTTTTAAACTACATTTAGATAGTTCACTCCAATGTGCTATATACAAAAAATTAACACGCAAAAGTCTACCAATGAATTACCTTGTGTGCCAAGGCTACTTTTTCTGTAGTCTTTGAGAAAATGCTACCATTTGCACATATGTTTGAATATTTTGCAAATGTATAGTTTAACTTTGTGACTCTGCACTAGACTTTTTTCCATTTCACATGTTCACCCAGAGAAAACTGTGCAAATAATTATACAGTAGTCTCCCCTTATCATTGGTTTCAGTTACCTATGGTCAAGCTATGTCTGAAAATATTACATGGAAAATTCCAGAAATACACAATTCATAAGTTTTAAATTGTACAGCATACTGTTTTGAGAAGCATGATATAATTTCATGCTGTTTTACTCCCTCCACCTTATATGGGAATAATCCCTTCATGTCATCCCCACTACTCACACATTAGTCACTTAGTAGCCATCTAAGTTATCATCAAATCAACTGTCAAGGTATTGCAGTGTTTGTGTTCAAGTAACCCTTATTTTGCTTAATCCCAAAGCACAAGGGCAATGATACTGGCCAAAGAAAAACCATAAAGTTCTTCAAGTTAAAAAGTGAAAGTTCTTGACTTAATAAAGAAAGATAAAACTTATATACTATAGTTGCTAAGATCTATAAGAAGAATGAATCCACTATCTGAAAAATTATAAAGAAAAAGAAATTCATGATATTTTTGATATTGTACCTCAAACTACAAAAGTTATAGTCACAGTGCATGACAAATACTCAGTTAAGATGAAAAAGGCATTAAATTTGTGGGTGGAAGACACAAACAGAAAACATGTTCTAACTAAGAGTAACATGATTCACCACAAAGCATTGAACCTGTATGAAGACTTCAGCAAGGGATCTCCCTGAAATGAGCGACACTATGCCATTTACTGCAAGTAAGAAATAGTTATACATATTTAGAAATACATTTGAACTGAAAACCATAAAAATTACTGGAGAAGCTGCATCTGCTGATGAAGAAGCATAGGGTTTGAAGCATAGGGTTCACTATTTTCTGTGGTCTCAAGCATCCACTAGTGGTCTTGGAGTGTATCCCTTGTGGATAAGGGGAGATTGTTGGACCACTAGAACACATAAGCTTATACTTAACACACCAGACAGAGGCAGTTTCTCAATTCATGTGCTCATCATTGCATCAGGGTCAATTGTAGAATAACAAATGTGCAACTTAGTATGTTAAGATGGTACTAATGATGGTTTCAGTGTTTCTTGTAAGCTTTGAGTGTGTTTTGTTAGACATTTATAGTTATTATATAATGTAAATTATGAAAGATACTGTTAGTGATCCAACTCTGGACTTTTCCACTCTCCCTCATTCAAGTTCCTGGATCAATTTAACAATTGAAAATAATCCCGAGATTGGAAAGTGGGCTGTTAAAAATATTTATAATTGCAACTATGTATCAGTATGAGTCAAGAGTTTCTTGTTAATGTACCACCACAACAAATTATAGGAATTAACTGCAAAATCATAAATAAGATTGTAACTGTCACCCATAATCACCATCATGCCATGTACTAAGAATTAATAATGTTCACTAGAGTCTTATTTGATTTTTTTTTTTTTTATTAAATAGAGTCTTATTTGAAATAGCAAAGTCTGGAATCAACCTAAATGTTCATCAATAGAGGAATGGCATAATAAATACAAAAGGTCAAGTGCAGTGGCTCACGCCTGTAATCCTAGCATTCTGGGAGGCCAAGGCAGGTGGATTGCTTGAGCTCAGGAGTTCAAGACCAGCCTGAGCAAGAGCGAGATCATGTCTCTACTAAAATAAAAAAGTTAGCTGGGTCTTGTAGTGGGTACTCAAGTCTCAGCTACTTGAGAAGCTGAGGCATGAGAATCACTTGAGCCTAAGAATTTGAGGTTGCTGTGAGCTTTGACAATGCCACAGCACTCAATCCCAGAGCAACAGAGTGAGATTCTGTCTGAAACAAATAAATAGAATGGTCTATCCACATAATATACAGACATGGTAGGCTCGGTGCCTGTGGCTCAACAGACTAAGGCGCTAGCCACGTACACCTGAGCTGGTGAGTTCGAATCCAGCCTGGGCCCGCCAAACAACAATGATGGCTGCAACCAAAAAATGGCCGGGCGTTGTGGCAGGCGCCTGTAGTCCCAGCTACTTGGGAGGCAGAGGCAGGAGACTCGCTGGATCCTAGGAATTAGAGGTTGCTGTGAGCTGTGATGCCAC
>CAUYRH010006832.1:0-16442 GCA_963574655.1 Perodicticus potto
TATCATGAATGTTACATTAATCAGGTTGATAAAAATATCTCCGATTGTATGGGAAGCCCGCACACTGTACTCCAAGCCTGAATTATTGTACACAGTTATGACTCAATAAAAAATAATTAAAAATTAAAAAAAAAGAAAAAAGAACATAAAATATATATTCTATATTAATAGAGACATAAACTCTATAGAAAGAGAAAGAAACTGGAACCAACCCAAATGCTCTCCAATGGGGGAACGGTTAAACAAACTGGTACACTAGTCAGTAACAAAAAGGAACAAACTATTATATACTATGACCTGAGTGAAAGAACCAATCTCAAAAGCTTACATAGTGCATGATTCCATTCATGCAACATTCTCAAAATGACAAAATTAGCTGAGCATGGTGGCTCGTGCCTGTAGTCCTAGCACTTTGAGAGGCTGAGGCAGTTGGATCCCATGAGCTCAGGAGTTCAAGACCAGCCTGAGCAAGAGTGAGACCCCATCTCTACTAAAAATAGAAAAACTAGCCTGGCATTGTGGCAGGTGCCTGTAGTCCCAGATACTAGGGTGGCTGAGGCAAGAGGATCTCTTGAGCTCAAGAGTTGAAGGTTGCTGTGAGTTGTAACACTATAGCATTCTACCAAGGGTGACAAAGTAAAACTCTGTCTCAAAAAAAAAAAAAAGACATTATAGAGCTAGAGAACAGATTAGTGGGTTGCCAAAGGTTAGGGATTGGCGGGGGGTGGGGGAACCTGGGAGAAGTGATAAACCATAGCAAGATATTTGTAGGGATGGAACAGTTCTGTGTCTTGATTGTGGTGGTGGTTACACAAATTTACATATGATCAAATTACACAGAATTACATGAACACACATAAATGAGTGCATGGGAAACCGCTGAAATCTGAATAAGGTTTGCAGAAAGTACCACTGCCAATTTCCAGGTTTTGATATTGTACTATAGTTATATTAGATTGGATAAAACTGAATGAAGGGTACACAGGACCCTGTACTATTTTTGTAATGTCCTGTAAATCTATCATTACTCCAAAATAAAAACTTAATGAAAACCCTACATGGAGAGAGAAATAATGAAATAAAATACCCTAAATTTTAAGTACTTATTATGTCAAGATGGTAAAACTATTAATGAAATAATTTTTTCTCATTTAAAATTCTCTTTTAAAATGTTTTATAATTGCAAACTAATATAGCCTCTTTAGAAAGAAGTATGGAGAATCCTCAAAAAACTCAAAATAGACCTTCCCTTTGATCCCATAATCCCATTACTAGGCATCTACCCAGAAGAAAAAACAATCAGTTTATCATAAGGACATTTGCATTAGATTACTTATTACAACTCAATTCACAATCGCCAAGATGTGAAAACAGCCCAAGTGCCCATCAGCCCAGGAATGGATTAATAAACTGTGATATATGTTTACTATGGAATACTATTCAGGCACAAAAAGATGGAGACTTTACATCTTTTGTATTAACCTGGATAGCGTTGGAGAACATTCCCTTTAGTAAAGTATGGCAATAATGGAAAAGCAAGTATCCAATGTATTTGATCCAGTGTATTTGATAAATAGTAGATGAACTAATACATGCCCACGTAAGAGAAAAACTCAATTTAATTCAAGCGGGGTGGGGGGGGGTGGAGAGAAAGGGAACAACGTAGGGATATGTGGCCCACCTCCTGGGACAGGGGCATAACTGCAACAGGGACCTTACCTAACAAATGCAAACACTGTAACCTAATGGTTTGTGCCCTCATATTAATCTGAAATTTAAAAAACAAGAAATAGGGAATAAAAAAAATGTTTTATAATGAATTAAATGTCTTTAAAATATAAAACCATTGCTATATATTTAAAACAAATATAGCTAAAAGAGCTTTACACTCGACTTATTTAACTTAAAGTCTTTGCCCAGTCCTCACCCTCATTTTTCTCCCTCATTCTCTGATGGACCAAGTGACTAGCTCCATATTCAGTCCACAACCCAAGAGACATAGAGTCTTACCTTAACTTCAGAACTGCTGATAATCACTCAAGCCATTCTAGATAAGGTTTATAACCACTAATAAAGATATTAGGCACAGAACTACTCACCCTCAAAGATGGGACAGATCTTCCTCCAGGCTGTGACACCTCCCTGGCTAGTGTACTGGCCCAGTGCTGTTTCCAAAAGGAAGACAGGAATGCCACAGGTAAAGAGGAAGATGAGGTAGGGGATGAAGAAGGCACCTGTGGGTGGAAAACAGGCTGTGCATTGCCTGGCACTATTTTCTTCATAGTCCATGTTTACCTCCTCCCATTACCACCCCACACTGACAGAATCCCAGGGTTGGGGACATGCAGAACCGCAGGAGACATCTGTCTGGATGTCTGAAATATAGCAGGGATCCAGAGGCACCGAGTCCATACCTACCAAGGTCTGCTCCCCACCAAACGTCAATTACTGCCTCAATAACACACAGCCGTGGAATTGCAAGGAGCTTCTTAAATAATGGGCATCCAGGAGCATCAGCACGTTCACAGTCTATAACTCTCTTCAAAGAAATGATTTCTCTTAACGTCAGGTAGGGACTTTTGGCTGATATAAGATTTTGCTTCAGTAGTTGCTACGGTTTGAATGTAGCCGCCAAAGTTCATGTGTTGGAAACCTAATCCCTAATACAACAGTGTAGGAAGTGGGACCTAATAAGAGGGGACATGAGGGGTCAACCGCCATAAATGGATTAATGTTATCTTAAAAGCTGGTTTGTTAAAAAAGCAAGTTTGGCTCTCTCTCTCTCTCTCTCTCTCTCTCTCTCTCTCACACACACACACACACACACACACACTCATATGCACTCTTACAAAGTGCCTCACCAGATGCTGCCCCTCAACCCTAGGCTTCCCAGCCTCTAGAACTGTGAGAAATGAATGTCTGCTCCTTATAAATTACCCCGGCTCAGGGATTCTGGTATAGCAACACAAAACAGACCAAGATAATAATCTTTCTGCTTCTGTTTTCTTTTCTTTCTTTTTTTTTTTTTCTTTTTTTCAGTTTTTGGCCGGGGCTGGGTTTGAACCCACCACCTCCGGGATATGGGGCCGGTGCCCTACTCACTGAGCCACAGGCACCAGCCTCTGCTTCTGTTTTCATAGTCATTGGCTGAGACAAGATTACTGAAGCCAGAAATGCTGGTTACTTTTTTCTACCATGGACCTTCATCTACTAGCAAAGTGGACAGAGGATTTCACAGGGTATAGAATACCAGAGAGGAGAGAACTGCTTAGATGGGGAAATCTGGATATCAGCAGAGGGTCTCCCTCAAACTTTTCAACTGACGACTGATCACTGCGTAGGTGTAAGGAAACTACTAACCATTCCAAAAGAGTAATACTGCTCACACAGTGCCTGTTCCCATAAGGCCAAACTAAATGATCTCAAGAGTCACTGGGTGAAGGGCATTTCCTCAGTAATCAAGAATAATTATTTCTAGACTGAATACAACTTCAGTCCTACCTAATAAATCTTAAAAGCAAGGTTCAAAAAGATCAAGTAATTCCACTGGCCCCACATCAGAGCTCAAGAACATTTATCTAAATACAAGACTATCTGGCAACCAATAATATCACCCCATGTAGCTTCCAATCAAAAATTACCTGGAATGCAAAGAAGGAGGAAAATGTTACTCTTAATAAGTAGATAAATCAATCAATTAAATATGACCCATAATTTTCACAGATGTCAGAATCAGCAGAAAAAGATATTTTAAAAAGTCTTAAAACTATATTACATATGTTCTAAAAGTTGCTAGCACCCTTGGAGGCCAAGCAGGAGGATTGCTTGAGCTCAGGAGTTCGAGACCAGCCTGAGCAAGAGCAAGACCCTGTTTCTACTAAAAATAGAAAAATTAGCCAGGTGTTGTGGCAGGAGCCTATAGTCCTAGCTCCTCAGGAGGCTGAGTCAGAAGGAACACTAGAGCCCAGGGGTCTGAGGTTGTCATCAGCGAGGCTGAGGCAATGGCACTCTAGCCTGAGCAAAGGAGTGAGACTCTGTCTCAAAAAAAACAAAAAACCACAGTAATTAAGAGAATAAGCATATGTATCAATGGAACAGATTAGAGTCCAGCAGCAGACCCATACATATATGAACAACTGATTTTTGACAAAGATATAAAGGCAATTCATTGGAAAGACAATTGACTTTTCAAGTTTGATATCTATACATCCAAAAAAAAAAATGAACTTCCCTCTGTATCTTCACTGTTTAAAAAAAATTAACCCAAAATGGATCATAAACTTAAATATAAAACCTAATACTATAAAACTTCTAGAATAAAATATGAAGCCTTGAGTTAGACAAAGATTTCTTTTATGTGACACCAAACATATGGTTCATAAAAGAACATATTGATAAACTGGATTTCATCAAAATTTAAAATGCCTGCACTTCAACAGACACTGTTAAGGAAAAATACAAGACATAGAATGAAAACAAATATTTGCAAAATGTATATCTAATAAAAGATTTATGTCTACAATATATGAGATCTCATTAACAAGGGATAAGCTACTGACATATGAAAACAGTGGGTGAGCCTCGGCGCCCGTAGCACAGTGGTTACAGCGCCAGCTACATGCACAGAGGCTGGCGAGTTCAAACCCAGCTAAACAACAATGACAACCGCAACAACAATAAAAAAATAGCTGGGCGTTGTGGTGGGTGCCTGTAGTCCCAGCTACTTGGGAGGCTGAAGCAAGAGAATCTTTTAAGCCCAAGAGTTTGAGGTTGCTGTGAGCTGTGACACCATGGCACTTTACCCAGGGTGACATAGTGACACTCTGTCTCAAAAAGAAAAAAGAAAATTATGGATGAATTTCAAAAGCATTATGCAGAATGAAAGAAGCAAGATAATGAGAAGTACAAATGGTATGATTCCATTCATATAAAACTGTAAGAAGTACAAACTCAAACTAATGTATGGTGATAGCGAGCAGCTCAGTGGCTTCGCTGGGATGCGGTGGCAGGGGGTGGAGGTGAGAGGAAGGGACGAGACAGGGACAGGAGACTTCTGGGGGTGATGGATATGTTCATTATCTTGATTGCAGCAGTGGGTTCATGGGCATATACATATATCAGAATGTATCAATTTTTTTTTCTTTTTTTTTTGCTATTTGGACAGGGCCGGATTCGAACCCACCACCCTGGGTATATGGGGCCAGCACCCTACCCACTGAGCCACAGGCGCCGCCCCAGTATCAAATTGTTTATTATAAGCTAATGGGGAAAAAAATTCTCCAGTTCTTCACTTTCCAGAGCTTGTAGTCTACACATTCATAATTCAAGCACTAAGGGAGCACTCAATTACCCTGAGGCCAAAGAAATAAAGGTCATAAATAATTTAGCCTAATAAGTCCACAAATCAATCCAAGACTTGTTGAGTAAGAGGGAAAATTTAGGAGAGAACCCAATTAGCTGATATGAAGTTACTGCTGGGAACGGCGAACATTCCAGAAAGTTATCAGCCCTGCTGAAGCCCCTCCCATATTTACTGCCTGCTCAGCTCATCCCTAGTAAACCAAGCCAGTGTTTCACTGCAGTGGGTGGGGGAGGGTAAGCTCTGCTCCCCTCCTCCCCTGCCTGGTTGAGCTCCTGGGCCGCCTGCCACAAGGGACAAAGTCCATACCACCAGGAGGAGCTACTCGCACTGGGAGTGTGGAAGGGGTCAGGGGATGGGAGCCCAAGGGGACCCAGGCGCAGGCTTCGCAGTCCCAAAGAGCACTCTGCCTCTCCCTGCTCCACCCTGCACCAGTCACCACCATCAAAAGATGAAGTTAGGGCAGCCCCTGTGGCTCAGTGGGTAGGGCGCCGGCCCCACATACCGAGGGTGGCGGGTTCGAACCTGGCCCCCCGCCAAAATGCAACAACAACAACGAAAAAAGATGAAGTTAGTCCTGAGGGTGATGGACGGAATTCAAAGCTACCTGCACCCCCGTATCACCCATGCTAGTCTCCACAAAATTCTGAAACGTGCAGGCATTTTCCCCATGAGATGAGAGAGACCACACCCCCTCCCAGAAAAGATTTTCTGCTGGTCACCCTCCTCTGAAGGAGCACCCTCTGCAGTGTCACCTGCAATGTGCCGGCCAATTTTCTAAGATGTAAACAGTGGATATTCCACACGCGCAACAGAAGGAGGAGCTTCTGCAAAGAGTTGTATGCTGTAACCAGCATTAGCCTGACCGACAGTGGGCACTGGGTAATTAACTAAAACCGTAACAAATTGTCAAGTACCACAAAAATCGCTATTACTTTTATGTGAAGAAAAGAAAAGGGGGCTGGGCGCCCGTGGCTCAAGTGGCTAAGGCGCCAGCCACGTACACCTGAGCTGGCGGGTTCGAATCCAGCCCAGCCCGCCAAACAATGACGTCTGCAACCAAAAAATGGCTGGGCGTTGTGGCGGGCGCCTGTAGTCCCAGCTACTTGGGAGGCGGAGGCCGGAGACTCGCTTGAGCCCAGGAACTGGAGGTTGCTGTGAGCTGTGATGCCATGGCACTCTATCCAAGGTGACAGCTTGAGGCTCTGTCTCAAAAAAAAAAAAAAAAAAAAGAAAAGGAAAGAAAGAAAAGAAAAGAGCTTCCCATTTCTCTTTATCCTTTGGTATCTACAAACATCATCAAGGCTCTTGGCTTCCCTGATGCCACCGCATCCTCTCTACAACAGCCTTCCTCCGCTCTCCCACAGTCCAGAGCTGAGGGGTGCTTTGGTGCTGCCTTCCCCACAGCCGGTCCCCTCCAGGGCCTTCTGAGAGGTCCTGCTGTGCGTTTCACTCCACAACCTCATGGTGACTCCAGCCCCAGGTATTCCGGGTGCTGAGCCAATGTTTCCCTGCAGCGGGTCCCAAGGTCAGCTCGTTGCCCTCCAGCAGCCAGAGCCCACCCACACTCAACACTCCTGACCCGTTTGCAGCCCTCCCTGCCCTGTTTCCATACCACTCATTAACTCCTGTCGCTGTCTGGTTTACTTACTTACTGAGTTTATCGTCTGTCTCCCTCCTCTAGAATGGGAGCCTCCCAAGGACAGGAAATTGGTCTGTTTTGTTTATCCATGTATCCCAGCCCCTCAGAACAGTCGTTGGCATACACTAAGCGTGACGTGACACAGTCAGGCTCAGGGCATGACGGGCACATGCTGGGCAGCTGACTGAGGTTGGAGATGACGGAGGTGGCATCCCTCCGACCTATCTCCCTAAAAAGCTTACCTGTTGCTTCTGACTTCAGACCACCTCCACCGCGTCCCTGGTTCCCAACTATCGTTTCCAGGTGGAACTACTATGTCCTATCATAGTCTTGCCTCACCCCTCCCCTGCTCGGGAACTCACTTCAAATTAGGTCTACCAACTGATAAAGCTGGAAGAAACCAAAGAGATATTGCTTGTATTTTTAGTTTAGAACTAAAATTATGCTGTGGGGACTCTTCCGAACCTGAGCTTCCCACTCAACAAAGATGACATCTAGTAACGTTTCTATGTTATCCTCCCCCCCCCCATACAAAAAGTGGCCGTGTGGAGCTGTGGATTTAGAGAAAGGGCCCAGAAGCAGGGTAGTAGGACACAACACCAGGGTACCCCAGCATCCTTCTCCAGGACTGGCTCCTGTCACCCCTGGGAGCCCAAACACCAACCTGAGAACCATGACTTGTAATAAAATCATGAAGCCAGGAGGAATAGGGTCAAGCCAATCTAAATGGTCTCCATTCTCTCCACCCTCCTTCCCACATTGGCAGCGAAGTGCCCTCTCAGGAAGAAGAATCAGTTTCTGCTTTGGCGAAGAGACAGGAGGATGACAGGTGAAGTGTCGGGGCCCATTCATTCCCTGTAGGAGCTTGCTTTGCTTGGTGGGGCAAGAAGAGTTGACGGATGCCAGAAAGTTAAACTGCTGGGTAGGTACCTCTAATGACTGTCCGAATCTTTGCCCTTACTCAGAAAAGGAGCTTTTAGTTAATTCAACCAGAGGCCCTGGGGGACTCATGCCTTTCAGAGCAAACCTGGGCATCTGCCTCTGGCTGCAAAGTCCCTTAGAACACTCCCTGCCAGCTGCTGCCGTCCATCAGCGATCAGAGAAGAGGAGCGCTCAGGCCCTGTGCTTGACCATGGGAAGAAATCATGGGTGGTGGTATAGAGATTAAATAAAGAGAATCTGACTGGGCCCTAGGACCCCTGACAGTGTCTCTTCTATCCATGGAATTGGTAAACTGGAAGGTGGGTCCTCGCCAGGGGGAGGAAGCCACAGCAGCCACCACACTGCACAAAAGCACCCACGTGAGAAACCAAGGCCTATGGATACTCTTTGCTTCCCTGGGCCTGTCTTCCCACAGGTACACAGTCAGCACCCCAAGCAGGGCCTAGATCCTGACAGGCCAGACAAATGAAACAGGGAGACCCCACTCCCACCCCAGCACTCCTGCCACTCGCCCTAACTGCCCCTTCTCAGACTCAGGCCTCCTCCCTCTTCCTGCCATCCCTGCTAATTCCCAGGCCAACCTTTACCCAATTCCAGAGAGGCTTGGAGAAAGCTGCTCACCTCCTAATCCCTCCGCCACGTGAGGAGCTAAGCTGGTTTCCAGGTTCCAGACACAGAGTCCCAGCACCCAGCTTAGTCCCCAGACTCCTGCTTATGCCCTGGGCCAGCCCCAGCTGTCCCCGTAATTCTCTAAATGAAGAGAGCCCAGCCCTGAATTCCTGAACATGCACATGGAGTGTCCAGGGCTAGGTAAGAAAGAGGAAGACCTTCTTCCCTCACACCACACACTGAGCCAAGTCCTGTGATTCCAGGCCACAGGCCAGAAATTTCCTTCCAGGAAAACACAAGTTAACTTCCAGCCTCAGGACCAATCCCTGATTGCCACAGAACAAGAGTCCATAGGCCCAGAGGACCTTCGTGCCCCTCCAGGGCTCCCCTCCACTCTGTGTTTGATGGTTTCTCTCCAAAATCACTGTGAGACTCAAACGTGATACATTTGAAGGCTCCTAGTCCCCTGTAATCCTTGCGACCCATGAAATTATCTCTCCTCTCAGCATTTTTCCCCACTGACCTACCTCTGTGGGCCACATTCCAGTCCAGGCTACAACCTCACTACAAAACCAGACCCCGGAGCCTCAACGCTCATTAGCTTCACCCATCAACAAGAAGATGCTCCTCACCCGCAGGTCAGCCACAGCCTCCAGCACTTGGGAAATCCCTCTGGGCTTCCCGTGGAGACAAGAAATTCCCTGAATGTGTGCAAAAGTACTGCCATTACTGTGGGTATAGAAGAGTCACCCTGGGGGCTGGAATAGAGGGGAACAAGAAGTCAATAATGACACAGGAAAGAGTTGGAGTGAATGCTCCCCCCACGACATGCACACACACACTCAGACTCACGCACGCATTTGAAGTGGGAAATATTTAAAGGAAGAGGTGCTGGTGTCAGAGAGAGATTGGGTATGGGATGGCTTAGGGAACACCGTGGTGCCAGCAAACCCGAGATCAAGGCTGAGGAATCTGAAGACCACAGAACGGTTTGGGATTAACATCATCACCACCAACATAGCTACCATTTATTACCAACTTTACACATATTATCTCTAATCCTTACAACCTGGAAAAGTAGGCAGGAACAGCCACTGCGGCTCTAGAGAGACTTAGTAGCAGAGCCAGAATCCAAACTCTGATCCACCTGCTCTGAGCTCTCATGTGCCCGGCACCATGCTGTATGAGAAGGAGCCCCAGGAAAGGCGTGGGAGTCTGTCTAGGTCTTGGTCTCCTACAGGGTGTCCTTAATGACTGTAAGGTCCTTCTAACTCCAGCATTCTATGTGTCTATGGGACTCCCCAAGGTGGAGGAAGTACAGGAGATGAAAGCATCCGGCAGCTCTCACCTCCCCCATTTTTGTAGCAGAGATAGGGAAACCTCCAGACGTTGCCCAAGCCAATGATCTCCCCCGCCACTGACAGCACGAACTCCATCTTGTTGTTCCAGTGTCCCCGCTCCAGGGTGCCGTCTTCTTCCGCCTTTTCCACGACTGGATACACTGGTTTTGTCTCCCCATTACTGGTTGTGCCTGGGACTCTGCTATCCATTCCACCTGGAAGACAAATGGGAGTCTCTGTGACTGTCGGTAACCCCAAAAGGGAAGCCCTCCTTCTCCCTTCTCCAGCAAATTCCCAGGAGAATCCATCCATGCACCGGAGAGGGTAAATTCCCACCTCTCTGCAGACCCCTGTCCTCCTTAGCATCTTTCATTGGGAGAGGCTGGGCAATGGTGATGAGAATATGTATTCCTGTCTCAGGAACAAAGTATTCATGCTGAAAGACAGACTTGCTTCCACAACACAGACTCTGTTGGGTTGTGAGCATGAACGCATTCAAAGGCCCTTGTGTTGTCTACATTCTCCCTGCCACCGTACAGTCAGCCTTGTCTGTAACCTCCTGTGCTGGGGGACATCGAAAGGATGGGATTTTATATATCCTTACAGCACTAATTTCCCATGCAGGAATTTACTCCAAGGAAGTAATTGTGACTATGGGTAAAAGATTTGGCACTAAGGATGCTTATTATTTATAAAAGCAAAAAATTAGAAAGCACGTCAATGTTCAAAAATAGTAGATAGGTTAATAAATTATGTTATATTCATACAATAGACTACTACAGTCATTGAAAACTATGCTGCAGGCTCGGCGCCTGTGGCTCAGCGGGCTAAGGCGCCAGCCACGTACATCTGAGCTGGAGGGTTCGAATCCAGCCCGGGCCCGCCAAACAACCATGACGGCTGCAACCAAAAAATGGCCGGGCGTTGTGGCGGGCGCCTGTAGTCCCAGCTACTTGGGAGGCGAAGGCAGGAGACTCACTTGAGCCCAGGCGTTGGAGATTGCTGTGAGCTGTGATGCCACAGCACTCTCTCCAGAGTGACAGCTTGAGGCTCTGTCTCAAAAAAAAAAAAAAAGAAAGAAAGAAAACTATGCTGCAGAAGGAAAAATGTATATTGAAACAGAAGGATGTTCAAAAGACTTGAAGTGAGAACAGTGCATGTGAAATGATTGTGCCTCACAAATATTTTATAAAGCACTTATATGCATTGAGAGATTGGGATGTCCCCCAAAATACTTCTCTTTCAATGGTTGAATTATAGGAATAACTTCCACATTTTTATTAAAGAACATGATTTATCTTTGTAATATAAAAATGAAGCCTTTTTGTTTTGTTTGTTTGTTTGGGGGACTGTTCTATGCATTCCAAAAAGCCAGTTTTTAAAAGTTCTTGTCAGAAGAATGACAGAGGCCAGATGGGACCAGAAACTGTCACTAAAAGGAGGTTATCTGTCCAGGTGTCCACCTCTCTCTGAAATCAGCCTAAGAGAAAGATGAACTATGGGCTCTTTTTCTCTGTTGGTGATGACAAATGTAGGAATGTGTTCCAGGAGACGAGACAACATAAAATGAATAAAGAGCCACAGTTCAAACACTCCCTTCCGCTAACTGCCGTGGGGGACTGAGGATGAGACAGGCTGCCCTAGACTAGGCACTTGAACTTGACACACATTCACTTCCTTCATTCCCACAACCCGAGATGTGAGTGTTATTACCTCCTCTTTGTAAATAAGGAGGCTGGAGCTCAGAGAGGTTAAACAAGCTGACTACAGACACTTGGTCAGTAAGCTGCACAGCCAGGACTCGAGCCAGCTCTGCCCCTGCTCTTTCAGGCAGATTTCAGAAGTGTGAGGCACAATCATTGTCCCTTCTGTTACGTGGGCTGCCCGTGTTTAGCACCAAGCATCTTCCACTGACTCCCCTGATTTTATACAGCAGCCCCTTTTCTGAACAAGTGGGCAGGCAGACGTTTATGCTAACAAAAGTTTCTCAGTAGGGGCCCCTTCTAGCCACAGACTCTGTCCCTCACCTCCAGTTGGGCTCCTGGAGGGATCTAGAAAATTAGAAAGTCAGAGAGCAGTAGGCATCTTTGCTTATTTGATAAGTTAGGGAATGGGCTCCAAAGATTGTTTGTGGGCTACAAAAGAGAAGCTCAAGCAACTGGTCCCAAGAAGGCTCCTCAGCCCTTTAGGGAAGGTCTTCTAAGAGCGATGCTGGTGCTGGGCGCCCCCTTACCATCTGATGGGCGTTTCCACTGATGGAAACCACTTCCCTCACTTCTTCATCCTCCCAGACCCTAGAGCAATCAGAGGCCCTCTCCTGGGTCCTTTAGCCTCATGATAGTTGTGGAGGGAGCATGTTACAATTGAAAGGACACAAGCTATAGAGTCAGATAAGCCCAGGTTCAAACCTTGATTTTTTTCTCATACCACTGCTCAGCCTCAGAGAAGTTAATGAATGACTCTAAGCCTTAGTTTGCTCATCTGTGGAAGTGGGGATGATAGGAAATACTTGGCTAAAAGAATCAAATGAGGAAATACAAACACACACACTTAGTGGAATCACGGCACTCACATTTTTACTGTCCATCTTGTCAAAGAATTAATCATCTCGTTTTACAGAGAAGAAAAGCCTTCATTTCCCTGGACTAAAACCCAAATGTCTTTCCTCGCAATCTAGGGTTCTCTTTTCCCAAACCATATTGCCCCTTCAGTCAACATCTACCCAAGTTTAGCATGTCAAGAAAACAGCATATAGTCTTTGCATACGCACACATAAATGTCAGAAACATCTCGTCAAAAGCCCTTTGGTTCTAAGTTCTACAGATCCCACCAACCTGCATTCTGAGACCCAGAAACAGAAAAAACAGGAGAAAAAAAGAGAAGAAAGAATTCCAAACCTTAGTGAAGTTGCTGCCTGAGGTTCAGTCAGGGGAGAAGAATTAACCAAAGGGGAAGGGAAAGGTGCTGGCTATTTAAAGTGTGGTTGAAGAACGCCTCTGCGGCACTTGTAATTCTAAACTTGGCCCAGCCCACATTCCATGCTCCTGCCTTCCCTCCTGTCTTGTCCCCTCCCCTCGGCCACCCGACGACCCACACAACAGCGACTTCACAGCCTGGGGAGTCAGGCCAGTTGCCGGTGAGATGTCTTCTCTGCAGCTCGCTTTGCTCGTCCTTCTTGGTGACCTCAGGGTCTCTCTAGAGGGATTCTGCCTTCTATACCTTTGTCCAAACCAAGAGCTCCTACAAGGAATAGTTTTGGCCTTTGGCCAGGTACTGGGTAGATTAATTTAAAAGTACATATCTTAACATTTTGGAGCTTGCAATCTGGAATGGACAATGATTGCCGATCCCCTTTGTTTTTATATAACTACCATCATATTACCATTTGGATTGTTATTTTATTCTTCTCCGAATCTTTGTTACCCTCAATTTCTTTTCTCCCTATAAAGTGGGAATGGATACAGTAGGACTTTGCCCTGCTTGGGTTGACAAAGGTAAGAAAAAAAGAAAAGAAAGCATGAGAACCACTGGCAGACAAGTGTTGGCGGCCATCCCCATGGCATCTGCATGGGGCCGGCCCTGCATCTCCCTCATTTGCCATCATCCTTTGGTCAAGAAACCTGAGAGCAGGTAACAGAACAGTATTCGTGAGTTCTTACTCAAGAGGCTGCATAAGTTTTAAGACTCGGTAGAGACTGTTAGTGAGGATAACCGAAGGCTGTCTCCCCAAACTGGATTGTATGGGAAGCAAAGGGAACCATGGACAAAGCATGCAAAGGATGCCTTGGTTTGTATCAAATTGATACAAGCATGGTTTATTTCAAAAAGAGCATTTGTGAGCCACATCAACCCTGGAATGGTGAAGGATGCGGGGAAGACCTCTGGAGATCTTTAAATTAAGAAGCGTACCCACAGAGTCATAAATATGTTGGCTTTGTCACTTTCTTTCTTTCTTTCTTTTTTTTTGTAGAGACAGAGTTTCACTTTATCACCCTTGGTGATGCTGTGGTGTCACAGCTCACAGCAACCTCCAACTCCTGGGCTTAGGCGATTCTCCTGCCTCGGCCTCTCAAGTAGCTGGGACTACAGGCGCCCACCACAATGCCCAGCTAAATCTGCTGGCTTTTCAAATATCTCACTGAAAGAAAAGCAAGGAGCAAGCGGAATGAACTAAACAGCCAATTACAGCTTGCTAAAACCGAATAATTTTTTTTTTTTTTTTTTTTTTTGCAGTTTCTGACCAGGGCTGGGTTTGAACCAGCCATCTCTGGCATATGGGGCTGGTGCTCTATTCCTTTGAGCCACAGGCGCCACTCAATTTTTTTTTTTTTTTTTTTTTTTTTTTTTTGAAGCAGAGTCTCACTCTATTGCCCAGGCTAGGGTTGCCGAAGCATCATCTAACTCAGCAATCTCAAACTTCTGGACTCAAGCAATCCTCCTACCTCAGCCTCTTGAATAGTTGGGTCTGTAGGCACCCACCACCATGCCTGGCTAATTTTTCTATTTTTAGTAGAAATGGGGGTCTTGCTCTTGCTCAGGCTGGTCTTGAACTCCTAGTCTCAAGGAATCCTCCCACCTCAGCCCTCCCAAAATTAGCTGAGCACTTCTAGCCCCAGCACCTCAGGAGGCTGAGGCAGGAGGATTGCTTGAGCCTAAGGGTTTGAGGCTGCAGTGAGCTATGATGATGCCACAGCACTCTAGCCTGGGGATCAGAGGGAGCCCCATCTCAAAAAAATAAAAAAGCTATTGCAGGCAAGATCTACCAATGAATACTAAAATTAGTAGGTAAAACTAATTTCTAGTTTGAGGAGGAACAGAATTTACATAGCCTCAAAGTGTCTCCCCCAAGATATTTATTAACCAAGTAACCAAGGTCAACACCACCAATAAGATGGCTAAGATATTGCTAGGTTTAAAACGTATCAATATCCATATCATGAACCACGGGGATATAATGCACTAAGAAAGACACGACAACTTTTCTGTGGTATTCTTGCCACGAAAACATGAGACAATCTCAAAGTGAGAGGAACTGATTCAGGCTGCAGAAGACAAAGGAAAAATCACAACTAAATGTAATATGAAATCCTGAATAGGATCCTGAGATAAGATCCTAGAATAAAAAGAGACATTGATGTGAAAAAATCAATCTGAATAAAATCTAATAAAATCTGAATAAGATCTAATATTTATATTAGTATTATCTAATATTATAATTCTAACTCTATCAGTTTAATAGTACTCTACCAACATTAATTTCCTACTTCTGACAAGTGCACTAGGGTTATGTGACATTAACATTAGTGGAAACTGGGTGAAGCATCTATGGAAACTCTGTATTACTTTTAAAATTTTTCTATAAGTCTACAAGGAGTTTTTGGGGTTTTTTTGTTTTTTTTCTTAAGACAGAGTCTCACTATGTCGCCCTCACTAGAGTGCTGTGGTGTCACAGCAACCTCAAACTCTTAGGCTTAAGTGATTCTCTTGCCTCAGCCTCCCAAGTAGCTGGGACTACAGGCACGCGCCACAATGCCCGGCTGTTTTGTTGTTGTTGTTGCCATTGTTGTTTGGCAGGCCTGGGCCGGATTCGAACCCACCAGCCCCGTGTATGTGGCCGGCCTAGCCTCTGAACTACAGGCGCTGGGCCAGGAGATTTTTTTTTTTTTAACAAGTGAACAGCTTATTAAGAATTAAACAAAGATATGATGTGATACAGTACAAGCAAGACACTCAAGATAGGTATAGTAGTACTACTCACACAAAAACTTAAATTTCACCTCAAAAAAATCACAAGACAAAAAAGAAAGCAATTTCACTTATATAAGATAAGATATTTCATGCAAAGTATTAACTCTGCCCCCTCAAAGCTCAACCTCCCAACAAACAAAAAACTATCTGGGAATACTGCTATGCTAACATATTAACCACAGTATAATCATTCATAGGAAAACAGTAATTAAGCAATGAATTGAATTAAATAACAAAGTTCAAACTGTCATCAACTCATAGACCACAATGATTTTACAAAACAAGCAATTCCAGAAATCTTATAAATAATAAAAGAAATATTTCAATATCATTCTACTTGATCTGGATACACCTGATATTGAAATTGTAGAAAATATATTGTTATAAAGAGAAATTACAAACATGTTTCACTTATAGATGAGGATGCAATATCCTAAACAACATATTAACAAGTTGAATTACAAAATTAATATTTAAGTAATATACTTTAGTCAGAATTGAATCCAATTTGTATGAAAGTTAGTCACTATTTTCTTTTCTTTCTTTTTTTTTGTTTTTTGGTTTTCTTTCCCTCGCCCCTTCCCTCCTTCTCTGTCTGCTCTCTCCTTCCCCCATGCCCCACTGTGTCATTCATTGTCATTAATTGTCCTCAAATCAAAGTTGGATACATAGGATTCTTGCGTCTCCATTCCTGTGATGTTTCACTAAGAATAATATGTTCCACCTCCATCCAAGTTACTACAAACGCAGCAAAGTCTCCATTATTTTTGATGGCTGAGTAATATTCCATTGTATACATATA
>CAUYRH010006835.1:0-13063 GCA_963574655.1 Perodicticus potto
ATCATAAGGACACTTGCACTAGACTGTTTATTGCAGCTCAATTTACAATCGCCAAAATGTGGAAACAGCCTAAATGCCCACCAACCCAGGAATGGATTAACAAGCTATGGTATATGTACACTATGGAATACTATTCAGCCACTAAAAAAATGGAGATTTTACAGGCTTTGTATTAACCTGGATGGAAGTGGAACACATTATTCTTAGTAAACCATTACAAGAATGGAGAAGCATGAATCCCATGTACTCAATTCTGATATGAGGACAATTAATGACAATTAATGACATGGTGGGGGTGAGGGAAGGGGAGAGCAGAGAGAGAAAGAATGAGGGAGGGGTGGGGAAAGGAAGAGCAGAGAGAGGGACGGAGCGAGGTGGGTGGGGTCTTGGTGTGTGCCACACCTTTTGGGGGCAAAACAGGATTTTAAGAGGGACTTTACCCAATAAATGCAATCAGTGTAACATGGTTTCTTGTTCCCTCAATGAATCCCCAACAATAAAAAATAAATGAATAAATAAATAAATAAGTATGCTAGGCTTGGCACTTGTATCTCAATGGTTAGGGTGTTGGCTACATACACTGGGGCTGGCGGGTTCGAATCTGGCCCAGGCCTGCTAAACAACAATGACATGCTGCCATGTTGTGGCAGGCGCCTGTAGTCCCTGGTACTTGGGCGGCTGAGGCAAGAGAATCGCTTAAGCTCAAGAGTTGGAGGTTGCTGTGAGCTGTGATGCTATAGCACTCTACTGAGGGCAACATAGTGAGACTCTGTCTCAAAAAAAAATGCTAAATTAAAGAAGTCAGACACAAAAGCCACATATTATGTAATTCCATTTATGTGAGATGTTTAGAATAGGCAAAGGTGTAGAGACAAGAAAGTGTATTAGGGACCTCAGGTGGGGAGAGTGGGGTGTGACTGGTAATGAGTACAGCGATATTGTATGGGGTGATAAAAATGCTCTGAAATTGATTATGGTGGTGGTTGCACAACGCTAAATATATTTAAAGCTATTGAAATGTACACTTTAAATGGGCAAACTTTATGGCATGTAAATTATGTCTCAATAAAGCTGCTAAAATAAAAGTAAATGTGATATTAATGTAATAGACTAGGCTGGATGATTCTGAATACCTGAATGAAATTTGTATATACATAAAAATGGTTGTTTCAAACAAAAGGAGACGTCCAAATTAAATTCTACTGAAACCATATCTTTTTGAACTGTGCCAGGCACTATGTTAAGTGTGCTCAGGGGGATACAGAAATGAATACAGACAAGTCTTAACCTTAGAGGTCTTACACTCAGTGAAGAAAGAGACAAAAAAGTATTTGTAATCTAAGATGGTGTTTTTCATTTAATTTGTTTCATTTACTCAATTATTGCACTAATACATAAAAATTTAGTGGTTAATAGCAATATTTTCATTGGGAACCTTGCATAGGTAAAGCATATTTTTTTGTTGAATTTGTGGCATTTATACGAAATAGCAAAGCTGAAGACATGTTAGGCTTTTTGAAGTATATCTTGGTTCAAGTCAACTATCATTCTTCTTGTTCCAATCATATCCTTATTACTAATACTTAAAAGACTTTTTTTGGGCAATTGTTTGTGAATTTAACCTGCTCAGCTCTTCT
The DNA here is from genome assembly GCA_963574655.1 of Perodicticus potto. Lineage (NCBI taxonomy): Eukaryota > Metazoa > Chordata > Mammalia > Primates > Lorisidae > Perodicticus > Perodicticus potto. The sequence continues at coordinate 1,638 of CAUYRH010006835.1, forward strand.
ATTTCAATTTAATTCTTGACTAGGCTAATAATGTTTGGTATTAATTGACTAGCTTACAGATATGAAAGGATCTACTTGATGTATTTGACTGGTCAATTTTCTGTGAGTTGTGTTGGTTCATTTAAAATTCTGTGAAGAATACAGTGATTGACAGAAAGGTTTCCCTAACTGAGCATTTAGTTTGGAGATACATTACCTTTTACTGGTGAACTTGGCAGCTTGAACTAATGTAAACTGATTAGAATTAACAATCATACAGCAAGATACTAATGTCCACGTGGAGAGGTAGGTATTTGTGCAATCAGATGGAGTTTGGAATCTCTTGATAAGTCACAAAATTAGAACTAAACTTTATGTAGACTGAAGTAGATAAAAAGAAATGCACTCAAGAAATTATTCTATCTTAGGTAAAGGTCTGGCATTGGCTGGACATGTACTCGTAGTTTTCACTCTTATTCTTGTCCATCCAACATTGGTATTAAGATTTCCATTTTTTTGCAGAAAAGGAAACTAAATAATAGGTTAAATAGCAGCTATTCAAAGACTTTGGGTATAGCATAATATGCTGTCTGCTGTAGAGTTGACCAGCCTAAGTTTAAATCTTACTTCTACCATTTAATGGCTCTTTAACTTTGGTCATGTTTTTACCACTCTGTGAGCCTTAGTTTCCTCATTCAGGTAATGGGAATAGAAATAGAACTTATCACATGGAATATTTGGAGGTGTTGAATGAGATAATACATACAAAGTGTTTAGCATACTGTCTGGCACTTAGATACACTCTATAAGTATGCTGCATGATTATTAGTTTTAGCCATGACATCCCTCATAGAGTGTAATTTGAAAAAATGAATAGCTGGGATAATCCACCACCATGTGATGAGTGTGGACCACAAACACAATATTGGAAATGAGGGTTCTAAAAGCATCTGGGATCAAGGCAAACAGAGCAAGTCACTCAAAGAATTATAGAGGGCCAAAGGTGTTGTGAACCAGCATGGAGAAGGGGAGCAAACCAGAGTGGAATTGGTGGGGATTGAGAAAAATACAGCACAAGGGAAGACACAGAGATGAAAGATGGGATCAGGAGGTCTGCTGAGCTGATGGCTGCAGCCAGAACCAAAGGACAAAATCAGCTTTATTATATAGTATCTCGACAAGGGTTGTCTAGGGGGAAGTAGCATAGACAATATGGGGAAAGTAGCTTAAACAAAAGACATAGTTTTGGTCTTACAGTATGATTGGAAAATGTAAATGACTTGAATAAAGACAAATCATCTTGTTAATGGTTTCTACTCAACTTCGTTAACATATGATAAAAAGTAAGGAGGGAAAGATAACAAAGATGTCTGTATTAACTAGACAAAGAAAGAACTATGTGACTTGGTGGTGCCTACTTAACTTCGTTAACATATGATAAGAAGCAAGAAGGGAAAGATCACAAGGATCTCTGCATATTTAACTAGACAAAGAAAGAGCTACCCTGACTTCTGACAGAGGGAGTAAGAGGAAAGGAATATGGTTGTTTTGGGAACGGAGAAGCAGTTGGGGGTCCATTCCCTGAGTTTTCCCCAGGCTGTGGGGGCCCTGCTGCCTCATGGCCCCGCTCTCTCTACACAAAGGTTAATCCAACTTACTATACTGTATTTTCTGTGGCACATTCTTACAAATATGTGCAAAGGTACTGAAACTATCTAAGGGTGCTCCACTGCTTCTTAAAGTGGAAGTGGCAACATTGTCAATTAAGCCCAAATTAACTATGCTCTTCCTTACATCTGTGCTAGGCAATCAGAAAGCAGCTGAGCTTTTCCCCATTTATTTCTATTTAACAAACTACTCCCAAATTTAGTGGCTCAAAATAACCATTTTCTTTGCTCACTCTTTTATGGGTTAGGAATTCAGGAAAGGCTTGGCTAGAACTTCTCTGATCACATTGTTTCAGCTGGGAAGGTTTGTCACAGGATAGGTGAGTCTTATAGTTACTTAGTGCCTTAAGGCTCTTTGCTTCTCACTGTCGACTTGAATCACATGTTCCATGGCCATTTCCTGTTGGGTTGGGGTTCTGGATGGCTTGGCCCTCTTGGGGCAGTTGGTCTCCTTACAAGGCAGCTGACTTGCCCCAGAGTGAGGTTCCCAGAAGCAAGAAGTGAAATTGCGAGTCTTGCGACACCTGCACCTAGACCCTGGCACAGTGTCACTTCTGCAATTTTCTATTGTACAAAGCAGTGTAATACAGGAGTCCTGATTGGGATAGTCCAGAGAGCAACTCCAGCACTGGAAGGCAGGTGTAACATGTCTTTATTGAGCTCATGGAGGCTGTTGAGCAACATGGGAGGTCTGCCCTATTCAGCTCCTGGCAAGCTGAGCTACATAGAAGGTCTCAAATTCACAATCTGCAATCCGCATAAACAGAAGGTCCTGTGCACCTTTATACCTAGGGGAGAACGATAGGGCCAAGGTGCCAAGCAGCAGTTACATAAGCATGACTTCACTGTACTATGTAGGAAAAACATAGCAACTTCAGGTATCACCATGGGTGAGAAAGCCTAGACAACATTATCTGGCCCTATAGCAGTCAAGAGCTTACACAGATTCAAGGGAAGGTGACATAGACCCCACCTCTCAATGGGGGAAGATCCAAGAATTTGTAGTCATTTTTGTTCTACCACAGAGCTATATGCCTATATGGATATGTTTTCTTCTGCATTATAATTTATTCATTAAGGAAGCATTGGCCATGGAATATAAAAGTTGGTATCATGAGATCATTTATAAAATTAAAATTGTCATCAAATGTCATATTATATTTTGTTGATGCTGAAAGTCTTCTTTGGTTTTGAGTTACTTTAGTAACTTTTTTAATTCAAGTGCTATACTTACATAGATAAAACTTCCTTGAATAAAATGGAGACATATAAAGCCATTTGCAATTATGTTCTCAATAGCAGCTTTCAGTTTTATAATATAAAATAGGTCAGAAAGAAAAGAGTAAATTCATTAAAAGAAAAAAAATTTCTGAAAGCAAAGAAAGTTCTGTAGCTAAAATATAGATTCCTAGTGAAGATTGTTATAATGGAATCATTATTTAAAAAATAATTATTTGCATCCAGAGAACACTCTTTTTAAGTCACATTGTTATTAACATAAAAATTGCTTATCCATGTAATTTATTCCTGCCATATGGAATCTGTTTCCACTTGAATCAAAAACTGTTCCATGTATTTCTGACAAATAAGAATTGTTTTAAGTATGAGAATTTGATTTTCTATTTTCCATATTCCTAAATTTTATATTTTTATTGGCCTGTTTGCCTAACATCACTTACATATAAGGCTAACAGTGAGTCTGACAATATCCATGGCCCTGCAATGAAGGATACCAAAGCTTCATCACACTGGGTTGTTTCTGGCCGAAGACATTCACTCCACTAATGTAAAGGATACCCTTATTTCAAAGCTTTGCTCATATCTTTCTGTATCCAGAAAATGGTGATCAAAGGTGCATGATTTAGGTTGTTTATCAAGTTTGAGCAAGCCTAGGAGCAAGAGAATGAATAACTGGGGAGCTGACTTGATTTGGCATAATGAAAAGGAAATTTTTTCTGATGTCATTAAATTTAGAGAAAAGTTTTTCTTCCTGTGTTTTTGGACTGCACTGATTCTGCCAAGTGCTTTTTTTCTTTTTTTCAGTTGTTGGCCAGGGCTGGGTTTGGACCCACTACCTCTGGTATATGGGACCGGCTACTCCTTTGAGCCACAGGCACCACCCTGTAAAGTGCTTTTCTTTGGGACTATGTGTGTAGTTTGTCAGTGGTTACTGAATGGATAAGCAGGGGAGTGAGAAGGCATGGCATTATCACACATTAAGAGAATCTGGAACAGAACTTATCTTAGATCGCTCAGATTGGGAAAGAGTAACTCCTGTTTAAGGAATGTGTTTTTTTTACAATAGTGAGGATCAGGATAGTGGAGGCTTTCTTGAAAGAATACAGAAGGGAGAGGTAGCACTGGACAGAGGGCAATGAGTTCACAAAATAAGGCCTGCTTCAACATGGCTTTCCTATGAAGAATTACTTTTCACCGATTTTCTTTTTCTTGCAAGAATGTCATAGCTCATGAACAGTTTTGACTTCCTTTACTCTGACATTACTCTCTAAACTTTGAATAATAGAGAAGGAGTGTGACCATTACCACACTACTCTTGGTTTAGACCAAGGTGGAAAGAGGGCGGATTTTTAGGTAGCACCCAGGAATGAGACACATGGTAGCCCAATGTAGGGCTGCTGTGGTAGGCAGAATGATGCCCCCCTAAGGATGCCCATGTTCTAACCCCCTGGCCTGTGACTGTGTTATCATACATGACAAAAGGGACATTGCAGATGTGGTTAAATTAATAATCTTGCAATAAGGGAGGTTATCTTAGTCACCCCTAAATGTATTCACAAGGGTCACTATAAAGAGGAAAGCAGGAGAGTCAAATCAGAGAGAGATTGAATATACTGTGCTGCTGGCTTTGAAGATGTATGAACTGGCCCTGAACCAAGGAATGCAGGTGACTTCAAGAAGCTGGAAATAGGTATTGATTTCACCTAGAATCTCCGGAGGGAACACAGCCTTGTTGACATTTTGACTTTAGTCCCATAAAGCCAATCTTACACTTCTGGCCTTCAAATATATAAAATAATATATTCATGTTGTTTTTAACTTCTAAGTTTGTGGTAGTTTGTCTACAGCAGCAATGGGAAACTTCTGTGGCTGGTGATGACAAGGAAGATCATAGGTATGGAACAGCAGATGCCAAATGAACATTTCCTGAGTGAAATCAATAGGTCCACAATTCTGAAAATATAGCACAGGAATATTTATTTTGAAGTTGAAGATGCCAATCCATGGCCATTATTACATCTTATAGAAACTCAAGGCATAAGGGTGGGAAGGCAAAATGATATAGCCATTAGAAGATGACTTGTCAGGAAAGAATAAAACTTTCCCTGCAATTCTACTTTTTGATGTCTCCTCTAGAAAAAAACTTTGCATGTGAGTGCATGGTTGCATCTAAAAGGATGCATAATTTATAAAAAAAAAAAAAAAAAAGATGGTAACAACTTACAGTCACAAACCAAAGGGAGGGTCAGCGACATGTGAAAACAAACTGTCCCTGACCCCTCTTACTGGTATGTCACATGTCACTTCTGACACCACTTGCCAGGGCCCAGGCTGGCCAGATCTCAGGCCAGCTTAACTAGGTTCCTGACGTGGACTGGTAAGTTACCTTGAGCAGGTACAGTTTCTTTTAGGTGCCTGAGGGCTATCTACTTTAGCTGGAGAGAGCGAGAGAGAGTGTCTTAAAGTAAAGTAGTCTTCTTAGAAAGATAGAGCTTAGTCTTTAGCAGAGCTTGGTAATCAATCTTCAGCAGAGAGACGCCGTGCTGGCCTTCTGCAGGCAGAAGAGGAGACAGAGTAAGCAGATCCGTGCTAGAATGCGCATGCTCCTTGAGTGCCTTCTCCTCCAGCTTAATATAAGTCTGATCTCATGCCTCTCAACACCACAGGTGGAGAGACTGCCCATTCCCCACTGCTCTCATCTCCCGAGCTCTCATGCTTGTTAGGAGAGCTAAATCCCTCTCCATGCCCTTTCCACCCAGGTGTTCCATTATTGAGCAACACAGGTATTTCTTATAACTCTCACTTCGCCTAGCCATAGACTATATGGGCTGCAACACTGGTATGCGACTGTTAATTAAGTTCCCACCAATAGAGAAATGACCAATGATGGTACAACATATATTCACATACAGAAAAGTATAAGGCAGTATAAAAGAAGAAAGAGAATCCTAATGGCCTAACATGAAAAATCTTCAAGGACTGTTGTTCAAAAGAAAAAAAAAAAAAAGTGAAACATTTTATATAGGATATGACATCATTGATGTAAAATACTTAACTATTTTTATGGATACTGTAGAAGCAAAATTGATACTTTCCCCTGATTCCAACTTCACTAAGCTGTTCATTACTGTAATAAGTAATGATAATGAGAGTAATAATAATAGGATCACCCTGTGATTCTACTCCCCAGAATAATAAAATCTTACATATTTTCTATAAACTTGAATTCCCTAACAAAATCAATGTTCTGCCATGAGGATTTCTTGAAGATACGTTATGTGATCTTTGTTAATATAGTCTTGTAAGAAATTTATTGTTTTCCACCATGATCAGACAGACTTATGTAAACTGAATAACCTCGGCAATTCTGAACTTTTTTCTTTAAATACTTGTGTTCACGCTTGCCAGGCCAGTCTTTTTGAACTCTGACTTCCAAGCACTCATTGCACATAAACATTTTCTTTCTTTTTCCAAATGGTTGTGTCTCTGGATTTTCCCTTGACATTGCATGAGAAATTCGTACAAGAGAAATCTATATAATTAAAATTAATTTTTATAAATAACAAGAAATATTTTAAAATAATACATACACATATATATACATACATATACATATGCAGAGGGCTGAAAAAAATGAATACATATTTTAAAAAAGGAAAAAACTTTTTAAAATTGTAACGATATATACCAATGTTTGTTATCTTGCATATTGTATCTTGTATCTCTTGTAATTGCAAAGGTCAACTGTGACTTGAGTATCAATATTACAATTTTAACACAGTTTTTTTCTTACTTAAAATGTGCATCCATTGTTGCACTATCTCATTCATACCTAATTACATATATGTATGTGTGTATTTATGCTTTTAAAACTGTTTATGACAAGCTAAGATGAAAAATTTTTACCTCCCAAAGTTAAAAATGGCAGTAAAGCTAATAGGATTTCCTCTTCCTTCATTTCCATTTTCACAGAACAGGAATTAGAGAGAGACAATTTTCTAAGAGAGGAACTTGTCAAATTCAGATTTTCAAAGGAAACTACTGATTCGAGGGCAGGAGCCACATTACCACTGGTAGATAGAATCCGAATGGAGAAACCCAGCTGAGTGCAAGAAAAAGTATTCCAAAATCACTTGCCTGAGAAATGCCAACTTGGTTTAGCCCTTATCCTCTATTACTAAATTGTATTTTACATGCCCTCCACGAAACTTCCTCCAAACCATTGCACAAACTTCTGATGCCTGAATAACAGAAAGACTTTCAGTAGTGTTTTCCAAACCAAAGTGTTACTAAGGTCAATAAACAATGTAATGACTATACATTCACTCCTATAGACTCTATGGGGAGAGAAAGGTGTCTTTGTCATTTCCTGGCTATGTGAAGAAAGAATTAAACCCCTTAACTGCTCTCTCTGCCTCATAATCCTTATCTGTAAGTTTATGCTTCTCTTAAAAGTTTTTGGAAGTACTAAATGAGGTAGCATACTTAAAGTATCTATAAGGAGTCACTTACCGTATCACTAGAGGGCCTTAAATGTTAGTCTCTTTTCTGAACTCTCCAAATTAAAGATTTTATTTCTAAAACCTGCTGCAGACATACTAGTTCAAATCCCTCCTATTACAGACCTGGAATTGAAGTGCAGAGGAGTTAAATGACTATCCTAAGGCCAAGCAAAGATTGGCCAAGGCAGCATAAGAACCCAATTTTCATTATTAAATATGTTAAAATATGAAAAATTTAATTGTTTTGATGTGTTTATTTTGTTTCTTTCCAAAGGAATGACATCCATCCAGATCCTTTCCCAAGTCCCAATGCTTCTCAGGTGATATTGACAACAAAAACCTAACCCATGCTGCCTTGCTTCCATATCACAATCAGTGAGTTGATTCAGCTGTGGGTCTAATAAGGCATTAAGGCTTACTAACAAGGACAAAAGAAGACAAGCACCAATGGAGGAAGAAAGGATTTCACCTAGCCGGGGGTTTTCAATCTTGGCTGATGGTTGGAATGACCTGGGAGGTTTAAAAACTTCTGATACTTGGGTTCCACCATCCAGATATTCTGATTTAATCGGTCTAGGTTGTGGCTCTGGCTTTGAATGATCATAGGTGATTCTAATAGTCAGCTCAAAGTTGAGAATAATCAGTTTATTGTATGTGCATTTGCCCATTATATCTAGTAAAGCAAAAAAGAATTTAATCTTAAAATTCACCTACCAGAAAATTTGAAATTCAAGGTTGATGAATTTCCAGGTAGGATGTAACAACCCACCAACTGGAAATGGCATTTTATGTTTTTCAAATGGCACTTGATCATGATTATGTTACTCAGTCTGAGCTAGGTATATGGTTTCATCATTTTTGATTCCTTCTTTTGGTCATTATCAATATTTTGGGGAGCTCATTTTAAAAATGAATTTATTTTTGTTTGCATATATTCATGGGTATAAGTACAATTTTGTTATGTTGATATATTATACTGTGGTGAACTCAGACCCTTCTGCAATGCATATTGTACCTACTAAGCAACCTCCCATCCAATGCTCAACCCCTACACCTCCAAGTCTCCATTGTCCATAACTCCACACTCTGCTTCTATTTGTATACATTATTTAGCTCCCAGGGATAAGTAAGATCATGTGATACTTACTTACTTCTCTTTTCTTTATTTTTTACTGACTAGTTAAATTCAAAAGAGTTATCTTCAAGCTTTGAGATTATTTCTTCTGTCTTGTCTAGTCTATTCTTAAAACCTTCCACTGTGTTTTGCCTTTCCTTAAATGAATTGTTCATTTCAGAAGTTCTGTTTGGCTTTCTAAACATGCTCTTTCATGATATTTTTATTCATTTCCTAAATTGTTTTTTTTTTTTTCTGGTTTATTTGAGTTTTAAAAAAATTTACCTTGGATTTAATTGAGCTTTCCTACAATTCATATTTGGAATTCTCTAGTTGTCATTTCAATATTTTTTTGCAGTTCTTGGCCGGGGCCAGGTTTGAACCCACCATCTCCGGTATATGGGGTGAGCGACTTACTCCTTTGAGCCACAGGCGCTGTCATTTCAATATTTTCATTTTAGTTTGTATGCATTGCTAGAGAGCTGGTATTTTCTTTTGTGGGTATCCTTTTGCACTGATTTTTCATACTTCCAGAGTTCTTTTGCTGATTCTTTTTCATCTGGTGCAGCAGTTACATCTTATTCTTGGATTTTCTTTTTTGTTTACATGGGATTTTTCCACCACTCACATATAAAGGAGTATCTGTAGCATATGTTGGATAAAAAACTTTGGTTTTGCTGTGGGTGCTTTGATGGTGATCTAGGTTCTGGATGGATGCCGTGGTTATAGATACACTTAGTGTAGTGGTTTTCTCAGTTGCTAGTTGTGTGTAGGCTGTAGCAGTGGGTAGTTATATGTGTGGGCAGATTCCCTACCTCTCTTTAATGAGGGAGGATGGAGGTCTTTGAAATCCTTTCTCTTCCCCCAGCCTTAATGATCTTTAGAGTCTGAAGTGTTCTGGCCAAACTAGTGTAATCTCTGAGACAGTAGGTGGTGCTTGTGGGTAAGAATCAACCAAACCTTGTGTGACTGAGTCAGTAAATTCTATAAAGCAGTGTGGAAATTTGCCTCCCTGTCAGTAGGTGGTATTTGCTAGAAGGAATAAGCTCCATAGGTTGTTTTAGAACCTATGACTGGTTCTAGCCCCTAAGGAGAAGCACTCAATGCCCCAGGTGGTGGGCAGGAGCCTGTACTTTCCAGGTATATCCTTATTCTCTACCACAGCAGAGGTAGTGGGGGAGTGAGGCTGGGTGGGGCTGGGTCTGCTTCTAGCTTTGGGGGAAAGCTGCTAGGGAGGGGTGAAGTGGACCCACCCGGTGATAGCTATAATTTAAACAATAGAAAATAGTGTGTTGGTGAGGATGTGGAGAAATTGAAAATCTCATACATGTATATTCCTGCTAGGATTATAATGTAGACCAGCCATTTGGAAAAATATTCTTGATTTCTCCAAAAAGTTAAACAAAGAGCTATCATATGACACAAGATTTCAACCTCTAGGCCTATAACCAAGAGACTTTGAAACAATTTTTTTTCCTTTTTTTATTTTTATTAAATCATAACTGTATACATTAATGCATTTATGGGGTACAATGTGCTGATTTTATATGCAATTTGGAATGCTTACATCAAACTAGTTAACATAGCCTTCACCTCACTTACTTAATTATTGTGTTAAGACATTTATACTCTATACTTGATAGATTTAACTTGTACCCTTGCAATAAGCACCATAGGTGTGGTCTCACTGTTTAACCTCCCTCCATCCAACCTCCCCCTTCCTTCATCCTCCTCTTGCCTTCTTCATCAGGGCTATACCTTTGTTTTATCTTTCATAATAAAGTGTGGGTGATTATAAATTGGTTTCATAATAGTACTGAGTACATTGGATACTTTTTTCCATTCTTGAGATACTTTACTAAGAAGAATATGTTCCATCTCCATCCCTGTAAACATAAAAGAGGTAAAGTCTCAATCTTTTTTAAGGATGCATAATATTCCATGGTATACATATACCACAATTTATTAATCCATTCAGGGGTCAATGGTCACTTGGGCTTCTTCCATGACTTGGCAATTATGAATTGAGCTACAATAAACAATATAGTGCAAATATTTTTGTTGTAAAGTGATTTTTGGTCTTTTGGATATATACGTAGTAGGGGAACTGCAGGATCAAATGGCAGGTCTACTTTTAGATCCCTAAGTGTTCTCCAAACTTCTTTCCAAAAAAAACATATGAGCTTGCATTCTCACCAGCAGTGTGGAAGTGTTCTTTTCGCCACATCCATGCTATCTGTAGTTTTGGGATTTTGTTATGTGGGCTACTCTTACTGGAGTTAGATGATATCATAAAGAGATTTTGATTTGCATTTCTTTGATGATTAAAGATGATAAGCATTTTTTCATGTGTCTGTAGACCATTAACCTGTCTTTTCAGAGAAGCTTCTGTTTAAGTCTCTTGCCCACAATAAAATGGGATCACTTGTTGTTTTCTTATTAATAAGTTTGAGTTCTCTGCGGTTTCAAACCTTTGTCAGAAACATAACCTGCAAATATCGTCTCCCATTCTGAGGGCTGTCTACTTGCTTTACTTACTGTGCTCTTGGCTGTGCAGAAGCTTTTTAGTTTGATCATATCCCAGTAATGTATTTTTGTGTTGCTTCAATTGCCTGGGGGGTGGGGAGGGTTCCTCCTCATAAAGTATTCTCCCAGGCCAATTTCTTCAAGGGTTTCCCCTGCACTTTCTCCAAGTATTTTTATAGTGTCATGTCTTAAGTTTAAATCTCTTTTGTCCAGTGAGAGTCAATTTTTGTTAGAGGTAAAAGGTGTGGGTCCAGTTTCAGTCTTCTACAAGTCACCAGCAAATTCACCCAGCACCATTTTTTAAATAGGGAATCTTTCCCCCAATTTATGTTTTTGATAGGCTTATCAAAGACCAAATGAGGATAAGTGTCTGGGTTTATCATTTGCTTCTCTATTCTG